>JAVTVJ010005001.1:0-17100 GCA_034509425.1 Eopsaltria australis | reverse complement strand
TCCTGAGAGTTTTCCCCCAGGTTTTTCCACTTCTGTGTGTAAGTGGCTGGCTGCTTCTGAGTTGAGAGACCCAGCAGTTAACATTTCTCTGATTTATGGGAGCGCTTTGTGCTGCCTCCCCAAACTCTCAGAGCTGCTTTTTAAGGACGTCTTTGACTCCTGACTGAATGCTGGACACCCCAAACCAGACAGGTTCCAAAGGTTACTCACTGTTTGCACTCAGCTTGTACCAAACTCTCTGAATCTCTGGCCTGCTAACTTCACTCCTCTCTCTTTGCTGGGCTGATAACTCACGGAGTGTGTGAGTTATTCCGGCCCCTTTGGAAAACAGCTGCCTGCAGGGATTGCAGTGAAGGGGACAGAGGGAATTCCGTGTGTTTTCCTTGTGTCAGGTGAAGTGGAAGTTGTAATTCACGTGTTTAGTTTGGCTTTGTGGAGCTCCCAGGCTGCGAGGGGAGACTGGAGAGAGGGGGGCTCATGGTCAGGTGTGTCCAGGAGCCAGAGTGGGGCTCACCTGGGGGGGTCAGGGCACACCTGGGGGTGTCAGGGCTCACCTGGGGGGGTTCAGGGCTCACCTGGAGGGACTCAGGGCTCACCTGGGGGGGCTCAGGGCTACCTGAGGGAATCAGGTCTACCTGGGGGGGCTCAGGGACCATCTGGAGGGACTTAGGGCTCACCGGGAGGGGCTCAGGTCACCTGAGGGACGTGGGTCACACCTGGGGGGCTCCAGGGCTCACAGCTGGGGGGGGTTCAGGGCCTCACCTGGGGGCTCAGAGCTTCACCTGGGGGAGCTCAGGTCACACGCTGGGGTTTCAGGGCTCACGACCTGGGGGGGTCAGGGCTACACCGAGGGGACTCAGGGCTCACCTGGGGGGGGGTCAGGGCACACCTGAGGGGACTCAGGACTCACCTGGGGGGGGGTCAGGTCTCACCTGCAGGGACTCAGGGCACATCTGGGGGGTTCAGGGCTCACCTGAGGGGACTCGGGTCTCACCTGGAGGGACTCGGGTCTCACCTGGAGGGGCTCAGGTCACACCTGGGGGGGGGGTTCAGGGCTCACCTGGGGGGTCAGGCTCACTTGGATGGGCTCAGGGCTCACCTGGAGGAACTCAGGTCTCACCTGGGGGGGGCTCAGGGCTCACCTGAGGGTGTTCAGGGCTCACCTGGAGGGGCTCAGAGCTCACCTGGGGGGGGCTCAGGGCTCACCTGAGGGGGTTCAGGTCTCACCTGGGGGGGGCTCAGGGCTCACCTGAGGGGGTTCAGGTCTCACCTGGGGGGGGCTCAGGGCTCACCTGGAGGGACTCAGGGCACGCCTGGGGGGGTCAGGGCACACCTGGAGGGGGTTCAGGTCTCACCTGGGGGGGGCTCAGGTCACACCTGGAGGGACTCGGGTCTCACCTGGGGAGGGTTCAGGGCTCACCTGGAGGGGACTCAGGGCTCACCTGAAGGAATGGATGGGCTGAACCCTCCTCACCTTGATGAGTTTGAAAGGAGGCAGCTGACTCTGGGCAGTGACTGCTCCCTTCTGTGCTTCCTGCAGAGGGGCAGGAACATTTTTGGGGAGAGAAAACCTCTTTTTAACTGGCACACTCAGGCAGGGAACACCTGAGCACAGCTGGCATTCCTCAGCCTTTTCTGGGACACTCAGTCATTTCCCCTGACTGACAATGTAGGTTTGATTTTTTTAGGGCTTTTTTTTAGTGCATTCCGTGTTTTCTTTCATCTCCAAAACCACAACGTTAGGGAACTGCATCAGTTCTGTGCTGATTGGAGAAAATCCAGAGCCTTTGCATCTCCAGTGGCTGTGGAAAAAACAGCTCCGCTTGCCACCGAGGAGGGAACGGGGACGATTCGGTCAGCAGGGAAAAGAGCAGATGTGCTTTGCCATTCTGGGTAGCGACTGTTGTCCCTGCAGCTCAAACAAGGAGGTGGAATTCCAGAGTCAATTCCAGAGTCAATTCCAGAGTCAATTCCAGAGTGAATTCCAGAGTGAATTCCAGAGTCCCTCAGCCTGCTGGAGGTGGGATGTGCTGGGTGCTGGTGCAGCAGCGAGGTGTGAGCGTGCACGTGGTGAAAGGTTGCTGGGCGTTCCAAAATAAGAATTAAAGCTCGTTTCCTGAGTCATTGGAGCAGTCAGCCTTCCCAGGTACTTTTTTTTCTGCTTTGTCCTTAGCTCTGTGTTGTTTAGAGCAGGTGAAATATTGAAATGTGGGTGATCCTGGGATTTTGTGGACGTGGGGCTTTGCAGCTCCACGTGAACCAGAATGGAAGGTTCCAGCATTCCCTTCTCCAGAGGCCATCCCAATCTTCTGATGGTGTGGCTTAAATAAATCCCATCATGCTTTTTAATTTGGATTTTTAGATGAAGCAAGCCATCATTTCTGACTTTAATTCACAGTTGTTGTGGCTGGTATCTTTTATTTTGATTTTCCACTTCTGGAGGGAGTGGATTTTCATCCCAGAGCATTTTTATCCAGGAGGATTTGAGGCTGAATTGCCCCTCGTGCATCCTGGATAACCTTGGCAAAGAAAGGTGTGGAATGTTACTGCAAGGCTTTATAAATCCAGGCTGAAAGGAGTAAAAATACTGAGAAGTGGCTGCAGGTAAAGCCACAAAAAAAAAAAAACATTCCAGGGGATGGAAATGGTTCCCTTCCAGAAACAAAACCTGCCTCTGAATATTTTCTACTTTATTTCCTGGTTTTTTTGAGCTCTGCAGGGATCAAAGGCCCCTCAGCAGGTGCTGTGCTGGTGCTTTTGGGGTTCTGAGGGTGGCAGGTGAGCTTTGCTGCAGGGATGTTGTTCCTGGAGCTGCGAGAGCTGGAAGGTTTCTGGATGTGGGGCCTTTTTTCCAGGTCTCACAAAGCAGCTGTAAACACCAGGCTGGAAAAAAAGGGGCTTGGAAAGAGCAATTGTTTGTGTGGTGACTGCAGGGAATGGTTGTGAGTGAGGAGAAAAAGGGTGAGTGGTGCGTGTGGAGTGAGGAGAACTGGGAGGGAACGGGTGGATTTATTGCTGTGGAACAGAGAAACGTGGATATTTCCTGCTGGAAGGTCAGGGAGTCACTCCAGCCCTGGGAAGTGCTGGATTTGTGACCCCTGTGAGAGGCTCTGACCCTTCCAGCCCTTCCCCAGCCTCACCTGTGCTGGGCCTGCTGGGTGTTTCTAAATTAGCACCGTTAATTAAGGCAAAAATTGGACTTTTGGAGAAGTTTGCTTTGGCTCTGGTGAGGGATCTGCTTTGATTGCTCCGCATCCAGCTGGGTTGAGCTCCTGTGAGGGCGAGGAGGCCCTGGCACAGAGCAGCTGGGGCTGCCCCTGCTTCCCTGGCAGTGCCCAAGGCCGGCCTGGACAGGGCTGGGAGCAGCCTGGGACACTGGGAGCTGTCCCTGCCATGGCAGGGGTGGCACTGGGGGAGTCCTTCCAAACCAAATCATTCCATGATCCTATGAATTCTTGGGATTTAATCATGGGAGCTGTCCCTGCCATGGCAGGGGTGGCACTGGATGGGTTTTAATGTCCCCTTCCAACCCAAACCATTCCATGATCCTATGAATTCTGGGGAATTAATCGTGGGAGCTGTCCCTGCCATGGCAGGGGTGGCACTGGATGAGCTTTAAAAGGCCCCTTCCAACCCAAACCATTCCATGAGCCCATGAATTCTGGGGATTTAATCATGGGAGCTGTCCCTGCCATGGCAGGGGTGGCACTGGGGGAGTCCTTCCCACCCAAACCATTCCATGATCCCATGAATTCTTGGGATTTAGTCGTGGGAGGTGTCCCTGCCACGGCACTGGATGGGCTTTAAGGCCCCTTCCCACCCAAACCATTCCATGATCCCATGAATTCTTGGGAATTAATCATGGGAGGTGTCCCTGCCATGGCAGGGGTGGCACTGGGGGAGTCCTTCCAACCCAAACCATTCCATGATCCCATGAATTCTTGGGAATTAATCGTGGGAGCTGTCCCTGCCATGGCAGGGATGGCACTGGATGGGTTTTAATGTCTCCTTCCAACCCGCACCATTCCATGATCCCATGAATTCTTGGGAATTAATCGTGGGAGGTGTCCCTGCCATGGCACGGGGTGAACTTTAATGTCCTCTTCCAACCCAAACCATTCCATGATCCCATGAATTCTTGGGATTTAATCATGGGAGGTGTCCCTGCCATGGCAGGGGTGGCACTGGATGAGCTTTAAGTCCCCTTCCAACCCAAACCATTCCATGATCCCATGAATTCTTGGGGATTAATCATGGGAGACAGGGATTACTGCAGCACCTCGTCCAATCCACCCTGGATGAGTTGGAATAGGGAACATTAACCCCAAAACTGTGGCTGCAGTTTAGTGACATCCTACAGGATTCATTAGGAATGTTTTCCATACCCTGCAAATATCCTGGAGCTGGTGGAAAGGTGACTGCACTCCCAGCTCGTGGTGACAGGCAAACTGTGACCTGAGCAGAAACCTTGGGAAAAGGGCTGATCCCGAGGCGGCATTCCCATGGCAGAGCAGGGTTGAGCAGGGAAGCAGCTCAGGGACTGCAGATCCCACTTTTTTTTCTCCCTCTGGCTGTGTATTTATTTTGCAGGTCTAAAGGTAAGGACTCACCTGCAGCCCTGGTGTTCTTTGACCGCTGTCAGCACCGGGCTTGGGGTTGCACTTCCAAGTGGGAGAGAGGAATTCTGATCCTTGGAGTGGGGAGGGAGCCCCAAACCCCGTGGGGAGATCCTTCACCTCCCTCACTTCACTCACGGCTGTCCCTCCTGGAAGGTGCTGCTGGTGTCCAGCCAGGAATTTCCTGTCATCCCAGTTTATTCTCCAAATGTTTGTTGTTTTGGGATCATGCTAATTGCTGGTGTTAATTACGCTCTGAGTGTGGTTCTGAGGGAGCCAGTGTTGCTGTGTTTGAGGTGCTGCTGTTGTCCAGGAATTTTCTGTCATCCCAATTTATTCTCCAAATGTTTGTTGTTTTGGGATAATGCTAATTGCTGGTGTTAATTACGCTCTGAGCGTGGTTCTGAGGGAGCCAGTGTCGCTGTGTTTGAGGTGCTGCTGTTGTCCAGGAATTTTCTGTCATCCCAATTTATTCTCCGAATGTTTTTTGTTTTTGGGATAATGCTAATTGCTGGTGTTAATTACGCTCTGAGTGTGGTTCTGGGGGAGCCAGTGTTGCTGTGTTTGAGGTGCTGCTGTTGTCCAGGAATTTTCTGTCATCCCAGTTTATTCTCCAAATGTTTTTTGTTTTTGGGATCATGCTAATTGCTGGTGTTAATTACGCTCTGAGGGAGCCGGTGTCGCTGTGTTTGAGGTGCTGCTGTTAGGGGTGGTTTGTGACCACTGTGGGATTGTTTGGAGGGAATTCCATGTTTTTCTAAATTGGAGGTGTCCTGAGTAATAAACAACGGAGTGTCATTGCTGTTACAGGATTTGTAGGGCCTGAGCTCAGAGTTTCTGGGTGTTCTGTTGGTATCAGAGCCCCCCACACCACTCAAGCCTCCTGCCTCACCCTGCCCAGCCCTTGTCCCTCCTGGAGTGGAGGAAACAGTTCTGGCTAATCAGGGATTTGATATGGGCACTGGAAGTACCAGTTTCCACTTCCATTTTAGTGTTTATCCTGTTTCCCCATCAGTCTCCCCTCTCTCTTGAGCAGGTTCTTGTGGTGTGAGGTTTTTCCTGCCTTGCTTCTCTCCCAGCACAGATTTTCTGTGCTTATTTCCACACACACCTCATTCAGAGCCCATTCTTTGTAGGGCCACACCAACACCAATAAAATCAAAATTCCTGGGTTTTATTTTTTTTTCCTTCTTCCAAATCACACTATGCAAATTCGAGTTCTGATGGCAGTCAAAGAACCAGGGGGGGGAAAATGAGCTTCATTTCCTGAGGCAGCATTCCTGTGAGGGCAGTGCTGGTTTATCCATGGCTTCCTTTAAAGTTCCACATAATTCCTGTAAAAGATTCCTAAACTGCCAGCTCATCCTCGTGTCTGAGCTCTCCTGTGGGCTGTGTGTGAGCTGGGATCTCCTCTCTCCCTTGGGGCTTGTCCAGCCTCAATCCTTTCTTTCTCTTCCTCGGGTCTGGCACGGGGAGGATGGATGATGATGATGATGATGATGATGATGATGGTACAAAACCGGTCCTGGTTGACTCAGAAACTCCTTCCAGCAGCTCCACTCTCTCCTGACAGGCTTTGTGCACTCCCTGAGCTGCCCAGTGTTGCATTCAGCTGCGGGTGAGTAGCTCAGAAGGGCGAGGGAAGCTCCGTTTCATCCCTCTCCCCGCCGTTCTCTCCGCAGGAAATCCGTGAAGTCGCGGAGCCGCAGCCCTGGCTACTCGAGACACTCATCTCACAGCAAGAAGCAGAGGTCTGGCTCCCGCAGTCGCCATTCCAGCATCTCCCCCACCAGGCTCCCTCTGAACTCCAGCCTGGGAGCCGAGCTCAGCAGGAAGAAGAAGGAGCGAGCGGCCGCCGCCGCCGCCGCGGCCAAGGTGGACGGCAAGGAGGCGAAGGGCTCGCCCGTTTTCCTGGCCAGGAAGGAGAACAGCTTGGCCGAACTGAAGGAGGCTGGCACGGAGTCCAAAAAGGTCCCCAAAACTGTAAAATCCGAGAAAGCTGCGGACACGGACTCGGTTCATTCGCTGTCCACCAACGCAGAGCCTAAAGCCCCCGCGGAGCCGCCCAAATGCAAGGCGGAGGAGAACTCGGAGAGGAAAGCCCCTGTTCCACTGAGGGATCCCAAACCCACGGGAGCAAAAGACTCGAAGCCTGGAGCAGCGGTGGAGGAGCTGGTGTCTCCAAAGGAGACAGAGCCAGCGGAGAAGGAGATCCCACCACCCCTCCCCGCCATCAAATCCCCTCCTCCACCTCTGCCCACCACCACCCCTCCGCCTCCCACGCCGCCGCTGCCGCCGCTGCCTCCGTCACCCGCTGTCCCCCCGCTGCCTCCGGCCCCTGTGACTCCTGTTCAGGCCCCTCCTCCTCCAGCCCCAACGTCTTTGCCATCTTCTTCCCACCCAAGGACGTCTACTTTATCCTCTCAGGTGAACTCCCAGTCCTCTGTCCAGGTGGCTACAAAAACCCAAGTGTCTGTGACGGCTGCTATCCCACACCTGAAAACTTCCACCTTGCCTCCGCTTCCGCTCCCCCCTATTTTAGTTGGGGAAGATGACTTGGATAGGTAAGGTCACACCAGAGCGTCGTCCCCTTTGCGTTTAAGGGCAAAGCCTTTGGAACAAACGGGGTTTTTTTGGGGTGATTTTTCCGGTTCTGAGCTTATCCTGCAGGTAAAGGTGTAAAGGAGCTATCCCAGGGCTGTTGCAGGTGTTGGCCCTGCCGGGTTTGTGTGGAGAGTTTTATGATCCCCTGTGCAGGGTTGTTGCCTCTTATCTCTGTGGGAAATGAGAGGTTTGGCTGCTGCTTGGTGGAGGTTTCCAATCACTCCTTGCCCGTGGTTGTTACAGGGATGGATGGATCTGGGATTCTGCCTCTCTTTGTTTGCACGCTCTCTTGAAAATGGCTTTTTTGCTTTTGTTTGTTCACTTAATTCCTCAAAAGAACAGGAAAAAACGGAACAATTCCCATACAAGAGCACAGAGCAGAGCTTTTCCTGTTCCAGATTCACCAGGCCATGCCCAGGTGTAAAATCCATCATCGGTTTAACTTGAGTGTTGTTGAATTCTCGAGGAATCGATGCAATCCTTTATTGCTCGACAAGTAGGTTTTGTTTGTTTGAAAAAGTTTAAGAACGGGTGAAACCTCACCTACTTCAACTTGATTTTCTGATCAGAATGTGCAGATTTGGCTCTGTCCTGGAATTGTAGCTCTGCCTGGGCTGGGGGTGGTTGTGACTTGTGTGGTGAACTTGTCTGAAAACCCCAATTTTGGGATTTCTTTTGGTGGGAAGAAAGGGACACAATATCCAGAATGGAGTGGAGAACAAAAAAAACCCCAAATATTTGTTTTTTCTCCTTTTCTAGCTGTTAGGATATTGCAGTGCTGTTAACCTAAGATCATCAGTGATATATATATATATTTATTTTTATTTTCATTTTTTTTTCCTCCTTGACCTGCTCAGCCTAAAAACTCCTGTATTTTCCCAACCATCACTAAAGATGTGCTGAGACTGGGGGAATAAATCACATTTTTAGTGATCCCACAGTTCTGACTCCACACCATCAATGAAGTTTTACATATTCTCAATACTTTAATTAATTCTCGTGGCTGATTGATGCCAATCAGGGCAATTTTCCCGCTGCCTCCACCCTAAAAGTGAGGCTGGGCCGTGTTTCTTGCCCTCCCTGAGCTCTGTGATGTTGCTCAGCAGATACTCCTGGGTTTCAGTGTCTCTGTGATGAGCAGGAGCTTCCAGCTGCCTGCTGATTTTTGATTTTCCCACAGCAAATCCCACTCCTGTGTTCCCTCCTTCCCAATCCCACAATTTGTCCTGCAAATCCCCATTTTATTTTTCCAACCACTCCACACCTACAGTTTTTTTTTCTTTACCACCCAAGTGTGGCTTAACTCCCTAAAAACATTTCCTCCCTGACCTCAGGTGATGAGGGTGATTCTGGAGCTCAGTAAAAGGCTCTGTGTGACTTTTTCCCCAATAAAAGGATTTTCTTGGGGAAAATCCCACTCGTTTTGCTGAGTCTGGTGCCAGTTCCACGCGGCCCTGACCGTGCAGAATCTCCCCCTTCACCAACCGCCTTCGTTTTTAGGAGCAGAACTCCTTGAGCCGGACTTTTGTCCTTGCTGAGCCTGGGGAACGTTCCAGCCCCAAATACAGGGTTGGAAATTGGGCTTTGGGGTGTCCAGGGTCGGAGCTGAGCTCGTTCCAGTGGGGACTCTTCCAGAATCACCGCCTCCTGTCGTGCTTTCGGCTTCACCAGGACAGGAGGAGAAGCTGTTGGGGTGGAATTGGTACAGATTCTGTCCTGGTTCTGTTCTGTTGTACCCTGCAAAGGTTCAGAGCTCGGGCAGCGTCCTGGGAGCACGGCACTCACCTGGCTGCTGTCCCTGCTGCTTTTGGGGTGACCTCCCTGCTGCTTTTGGGGTGACCTCCCTGCTGCTTTTGGGGTGCCATCCCTGCTGCTTTTGGGGTGCCATCCTTGCAGGTTCTGGGGTGGCCTCCCTGCAAGTTTTGGGGTGACCTTCCTGCTGTTTCTAGGGTGCCATCCCTGCAGGTTTTGGGGTGCCATCACCACTGCTTTTGGGGTGCTGTCCATGCTGGTTTTGGGGTGCCATCCCTGCAGGTTTTGGGGTTCCATCCCCGCTGCTTTTAGGCTGCCATCCCTGCTGCTTTTGGGGTGGCCTCCCTGCAGGTTTTGGGGTGCCATCCCTGCTGCTTTTGGGGTTCCATCCTTGCAGGTTTTGGGGTGGCCTCCCTGCAGGTTTTGGGGTGCCACCCCTGCTGTTTTTGGGCTGCCATCCCTGCAGGTTTTGGGGTGGCCATCCCTGCAAGTTTTGGGGTGACCTTCCTGCTGTTTTTAGGGTGCCATCCCTGCAGGTTTTGGGGTGGCCTCCCTGCAGGTTTTGGGGTGGCCACCCCTGCTGGTTTTGGGGTGACCTTTCTGCTGGTTTTGGGGTGGCCATCACTGCTTTTGGGGTGCCATCACCACTGCTTTTGGGGTACTCTCCCTGCTGGCTTTGGGGTGCCATCCCTGCAGGTTTTGGGGTGCCCTCCCCACTGTTTTTGGGGTTCCATCCCCGCTGCTTTTGGGGTGGCCTCCGTGCTGATTTTAGGCTGCCATCCCTGCTACTTTTGGGGTGGCCTCCCCGCTGGTTTTGGGGTGCCATCCTTGCAGGTTCTGGGGTGGCCTCCCTGCAGGTTTTGGGGTGCCATTCCCGCTGGCTTTGGGCTGCCATCCCTGCTGCTTTTGGGGTGATCTTCCTGCTGTTTTTAGGGTTCCATCCCTGCAGGTTTTGGGGTTCCATCCCTGCTGTTTTTGGGCTGCCATCCCTGCAGGTTTTGGGGTGACCTTCCTGCTGTTTTTAGGGTGCCACCCCTGCTGGTTTTGGGGTGACCTTTCTGCTGGTTTTGGGGTGGCCATCACTGCTTTTGGGGTGCTCTCCCTTCTGGCTTTGGGGTGCCATCCCTGCAGGTTTTGGGGTGCCCTCCCCACTGTTTTTGGGGTTCCATCCCCGCTGTTTTTGGGGTGGCCTCCCTGCTGATTTTAGGCTGCCATCCCTGCTACTTTTGGGATGGCCTCCCCGCTGGTTTTGGGGTGCCATCCTTGCAGGTTCTGGGGTGGCCTCCCTGCAGGTTTTGGGGTGCCATTCCCGCTGGCTTTGGGCTGCCATCCCTGCTGCTTTTGGGGTGATCTTCCTGCTGTTTTTAGGGTTCCATCCCTGCAGGTTTTGGGGTTCCATCCCTGCTGTTTTTGGGCTGCCATCCCTGCATCCCTGCAGGTTTTGGGGTGACCTTTCTGCTGCTTTTGGGGTGGCCATCACCACTGCTTTTGGGGTGCTCTCCCTGCTAGCTTTGGGGTGGCCTCCCCATTGTTTTTGGGGTTCCATCCCCGCTGCTTTTGGGGTTCCATCCCCGCTGTTTTTGGGGTGGCCTCCCTGCTGATTTTAGGCTGCCATCCCTGCTACTTTTGGGATGGCCTCCCCGCTGTTTTTGGGGTGCTATCCTGCAGGCTTTGGGGTGGCCTTCCCTGCAGGTTTTGGGGTCCATCCTTTGGGCTGCAGGTTTTGGGGTTCCATCCCTGCAGGTTTTGGGGTTCCATCCCTGCTGCTTTTGGGGTGATCTTCCTGCTGTTTTTAGGGTTCCATCCCTGCAGGTTTTGGGGTTCCATCCCTGCTGTTTTTGGGCTGCCATCCCTGCTGGCTCAGGGGAGAGGAGGAAAGCAGCTCCAAGGAGCCTCTGCTGTGCTCTTGGTTTTCACTCTTGGTCTTTTCCCTGCTCAGGCAGCTCTGAAGGCTCTGCTTGGCCTCCTCCCCCTGGAGACCTGCCCGGGTGTGCTGGGGGAGCTGAACTTTCAGGAACCAAGTGCAAATAGGGAACTGAACAGATAAAAGACAAGAAAATGGGGATTTTTGGTGAAAAGGAGAGAGGCTGGGCACTGCAGGCTCATCCTCCAGACACAACTTCACCCTTCCCTCCTTGCTCTTACAAAGAATTTGTTTTCAGAGGTGTCTGGACAAAGGCTGAGTCTTTTTGTGGTTTAGTGGTGAATGGTTGGGTTTGATTCTTTCCAGCTTCAACAATTCCATGTGATTCTCTCTAGATATTTGATAGATAATTTGATACAGATTATTCTGCTCCTAAGGATTTTGCTGTCGATGTGGGGAGAGTTTCAGCCCATCCACCTCTCCCATTTCTGCTGTTTCTCCTCTTCCTCCTTCCTCAAGGAGATTTCACCAGAGATTCCCGTGCAGATCAGGCAGTGTCTCATAAAATAATTGGGAAAACGACCTACTTCCATCAGTTCATTTATTCTGGAGTGTTCAACCTGATGGTACAAACACCAAACCTGCTCCCTGCCCTAAAAACAGACCTGGGGGGAGGCTGTTTGGATCTCCTGGAGTCTGTTTCTTTTCCTGGTGAAGCAGAGATTTGCAGGGAGAATTCGTGACTGCTCAAACCCAGGAATTCTCCTCGCTGAATACATGAAAGAGAAAGGAGGCTCTGCTCGTGCAGCTCCTGCCAGTCTGAACCAAACTCCTCATTGCCCTTGATAATTTGGTTTAAAAAAGTCAACTTTTGGTTCCTCAGGAGTTCAAGGCACGTTGCAGTCCTTGCTAAGAGGTTAAAAGTGACCTGTGGAGGAAGGTTTAACTCTGGGTCTGTGTTTACAGTGATCCTCACCGAGTCAAGGTTTTCATTTCATGGTGATAAAGGGAATAAATAGAGGAGGTGAAGGTCAGGAAAGGGGGGTGCTGGCTGATCCCCTGAGCTGCCTCACAGGAAACTCTGAATTCCTGAATTCCTGCTCCTGATTTGTGCAAATTGAGTGAGTTTTAGGGTGTCCATTTCATGATGTGCTCCACTCTGACACTTTCCCCTCCTGGTGTATCAGCACTGTAAACTTCAGGCTGGTTTATTTTATATTTGGGTGTGCTCATTTTGACTTTTCAACTCCCCAACCAGAGCTGTTACCCTACAATAACTTTTTTTTTTGTTGTTGTTGTTCCTTTAAACTGTCGAGTCTGACTCTTGTGTTGTATTAACTTTTCGGAGTTTAGTCCAAAAGAGATCCTTCCTCCAAAACCTGTGAAGAAAGACAGAGAGCAGAGACCACGACACTTACTCACGGACCTCCCGCTCCCCCCAGAGCTCCCTGGGGGGGACCCATCTCCTCCCGACTCCCCGGAACCAAAGGCAGCCACACCACCTCAGCAACCCTTCAAAAAGAGACCAAAGTAAGGCTGATTGCATTTTTTATAAATCCCCAAACTGGTTTGAGAGCTCTTTATTGAGGGAAGTGAGAAGAGATGAGAAAACAAGTTCCTATTTCCGTATTACTCAGTGCAATGAGTGTTTCCTGTGGGTTGTTCCACGGTTGGACCCTCGGCTCAAGGCCTCGTTTATTTGAGAATTGGTGGTAGAAGTTGCTGGAGTTCGTGTCCAATCTCCAGCCACATCTGCTCCAAGAGCTCTTTTCTCTGTGGTTTAGCCAGAAGGAGCCTCTGGATGAGCAGTTCTGTATAAGGCTCTTGTTGCTTCTGAGAGTTGGTTGTTCCAAATTGGAGTTTTCACGGTTGGAGTTTTGGCACAGGGTGTTCAGGGAAGCTGTGATTGTCCCTGGAATTGTCCAAGGCCAGGCTGGACGGGGCTTGGAGCAGCCTGGGGTGGTGAAAAGTGTCCCTGCCCATGGCAGGAAGTGGGATTGGATCATATTTAATGTCCCTCCCAACCCAAACCATTTTGGGATTCCGCGTTCAAGAACTTCCCCCAATAACAAATGTAAGGAGTTTACAAGAGAGCAAAATCCCCTGACGTTTTATACGGAGTGCCTGAAATAAAAATCAAACATCCAGCATCCTGCAAAATATCCCAGGCATTGATTTTTGTCCTGCTGTAGAGTGCTGATGCTACCCAGGATAAAATTCCTGTTCACCAGTGGGAATACAAAAATCCATTAAACCGAGCGTTCCGATTCTTGGAGCGCACGGCGCCTGAGCTTTGCTTTTGGCTTTTAGGGATTAACACAGGGTTTTTTTTTGATGGGATGACACTGGGCTGGAGCCCTGGGGTGTCTGACAGAGCTCTCCCCTCCTGCAGAATCTGTTGTCCTCGGTATGGGGAGAGGAGGCAGACGGAGAGCGACTGGGGCAAGCGCTGCGTGGACAAGTTCGACATCATCGGGATCATCGGAGAGGGGACGTACGGGCAGGTGTACAAAGCCAAGGACAAGGACACAGGTGAGCCTGCCTCCAGGTGAGCTCCACCCCCAGGGCTTTCTGGGTGTGCTCAGCTCCCTGCCACTGCTGCTCCACTGGGGGGAATGTCTGCAGAGCGAGGGGCGACTCCAGCCCTGGGATGAGCACTTCCAGGGGTTTCCAGAGGAGCAGGAGCTCTGGAATTCTGAGTTTAGTGCCCAGGTTCCTTCTCTGCTGCTGAGATCCTGTGCCCTGGGATAAACACTTCCAGGGGTTTCCAGAGGAGCAGGAGCTCTGGAGTCCTGAGTTTAATGTTGTCTGTTGGTGAGGTCCTGTGCCTTGGGATAAGCACTTCCATCAGGGGATTTCCAAAAGAGACTGAAGAGCAGGAACTCTGGAATGCTGAGTTTAGTGCCCAGGTTCCTTCTCTGCTGCTGAGATCCTGTTCCCTGGGGTAAACACTTCCATCAAGGGGTTTCCAAAAAGGACAGAGGAGCAGGAACTCTGGAATGCTGAGTTTAGTGTTCTCTGCTGGTGGGATCCTGTGCTCTGGCATAAGGACTTTTCAGGGAATTCCAAGAGACTGAAGAGCAGGAGCTGTGGAATCCTGAGTTTAATGTTCTCTGCTGCTGAGATCCTGTGCCCTGGGATGAGCACTTCCAGGGATTTCCAAAAGGGACAGAAGAGCAGGAACTCTGGATTCCTGAGTTTAGTGCTTGGGTTCCTGCTCTGCTGCTGAGATCCTGTGCCCTGGCATAAGCACTTCAGGGATTTCCAAGAGACTGAAGAGCAGGAGCTTTGGAATGCTGAGTTCAGTGCCCAGGTTCCTGCTCTGCTGGTGGGATCCTGTTCCCTAGGATAAGCACTTCTGGAGGTTTCCAAAAGAGACAGAGGAGCAGGAGCTGTGGAATCCTGAATTAAGTGCTTGGGTTCCTGCTCTCCTGGTGAGATCCTGTGCTCTGGGATAAGCACTTCCATCAAGGGGTTTCCAAAAGAGACAGAAGAGCAGGAACTCTGGAATCCTGAGTTTAATGTTCTCTGCTGCTGAGATCCTGTGCCCTGGGATAAGCACTTCCTTCAAAGGGTTTCCAAAAGGGACAGAAGAGCAGGAACTCTGGAATGCTGAGTTCAGTGCTTGGGTTCCTGCTCTGCTGGTGGGATCCTGTTCCCTAGGATAAGCACTCCAGGGGTTTCCAAAAGAGACAGAAGAGCAGGAGCCCTGGAATCCTGAATTAAGTGCTTGGGTTCCTGCTCTGCTGCTGAGATCCTGTGCCCTGGGATAAACACTTCCATCAAGGGGTTTCCAAGAGGGACAGAAGAGCAGGAGCTCTGGAATGCTGAGTTTAGTGCCCAGGTTCCTGCTCTGCTGCTGAGATCCTGTGCTCTGGGATGAGCACTTCCAGGGATTTCCAAGAGACAGAAGAGCAGGAGCTGTGGAATTCTGAGTTTAATGTTCTCTGCTGCTGAGATCCTGTGCCCTGGGATGAGCACTTCCAGGGGTTTCCAAAAGAGGCAGAAGAGCAGGAGCTTTGGAATGCTGAGTTCAGTGCCCAGGTTCCTGCTCTGCTGGTGGGATCCTGTTCCCCTAGGATAAGCACTCCAGGGGTTTCCAAAAGAGACAGAAGAGCAGGAGCCCTGGAATCCTGAGTTTAATGTTCTCTGCTGCTGAGATCCTGTGCCCTGGGATAAACACTTCCATCAAGGGGTTTCCAAGAGGGACAGAAGAGCAGGAGCTCTGGAATCCTGTTTAGTGCCCAGGTTCCTGCTCTGCTGCTGAGATCCTGTGCCCTGTTTGACCCCTGATCAGAAGATTGTGCTGTCCACAGGTGCCAGCTGAACCCTTCCTTTTTAAACTCTCAGACTTCATTGCAGCAGAGCTTTGGGAAATTCCGGGGTGAGCTTCAGTTCCCCCTTTGTGCTGGAAAAGCACAGGCGCCGTGTGAGAACTGACAGAACGATTTCAACTAAAACGAGCAGGGTGGTGATGCCTTAGAGAGCATTATCCATGCTTGGGGCCACTCCCAGCTCCCCTGGGAGGGCAGGGGAGCAGCGTGTGACCCTGCTGTGGCCTGCAGGTGAGCTGGTGGCTCTGAAGAAGGTGCGCCTGGACAATGAGAAGGAAGGGTTCCCCATCACGGCCATCCGCGAGATCAAAATCCTGCGGCAGCTCATCCACCGCAGCGTGGTCAACATGAAGGAGATCGTCACGGACAAACAAGATGCACTGGATTTCAAGAAGGACAAAGGTAAAGTCGGCTCCAAGGGGGTGGTTTGGCACTTTTGGTTCCTCAGGAGTTCGAGGCACGTTTGCTGAGAGGTTGGAAGTGGCTTGTGGAGGGAGGTTTAACGCTGGGTCTGGATAGGAATGCTCCCAGTGCTGTGCTGGGAGGGATATGGGGGTGTCACCTCGTTAAAGCCACTCCTAGGATGAGGTTTTGCTTGGTTTTGAAAGGAGAAAGGGTAAAAGAATCCAAATTTCACTATTTAAAAATGCAAACCAAGCTGATATTGATGGAGCCTTGAGATCAAGAGGGGTGACAGAGCCCTGGAGGGGTGACAGGTGACACGTCTGCCCTGTGCTGCTCAACTCCCTCAGTGTGGTTTTTTTTTTTAGAGGTTTTCTCTCCACTCAGCACAGAGGTGGTGCAGCCCCTTGGTTTAGTGTCAGACTTCAGTGGATTTGTGTCTCTGTGTTCGTGGTTGGAGCTGGGTCTGGCCTCAGCTCAGAGGAGCCCAGTTGGAGTGAGCTGATCCAAGGATTCCTGCAGAATCACACCACAGCAGACTTAAAAAAAAATAAATAAAAGGCCTTTACAGGGTCACTTCTAACAGTGATTAGTGGCAGCTAATTTATTAATTTATTAATGGTGTGAAAAGTTCTTTGCCTTCAGTCACTGTGGAAAAAGAGAGTTTGAGCATCCCCCTGGCTCTTGTTTGGGACCTTCTCTTCCAGGAGAGGAAAGGAAACAACCCAAACACAAGTTTGTGTCTCTTCAAGGAACTCTCTCGTAAGAAAATAACCAAAGCATGGAGGAAAACCTGGCCAGAACCTCAAAGAAATTTATCTTGAGTGTTACTTAATTTCAGATACCAGCTTTGGAGGGGCTACTTTGTTGTTTGGAGTGAGGGAAAAGGACAGGACTGTGTAAAAAAAAACCTCCAGCAGAACAGTGCACAAAAAAGACTCTTCCAACTCAATTCCTCCTCTTTTTTTTGTGTGTGTCTCTCCTTTTGTTTTCAACCCTTTCCCTGTGAATTATCCCAGGTGCCTTTTACCTTGTGTTTGAGTACATGGACCATGACCTAATGGGGCTGCTAGAATCTGGCTTGGTGCATTTCTCAGAGGACCATATCAAGTCTTTCATGAAGCAGTTAATGGAGGGTCTGGATTACTGTCACAAAAAGAATTTCCTTCATCGAGACATCAAGTGCTCCAACATCTTACTGAACAACAGGTAACCTGCCAGTGGATTCATGCCTCTTTTCCCTCCTTTTTTCCCTCCTTTTTTCCCTCCTTTTTCCCTCCTTTTTCCCTCTTTTTTCCTCCTTTTTTTCCTCCTTTTTTCCCTCCTTTTTTCCCTCCTTTTTTCCCTCCTTTTTTCCCTCCTTTTTTCCCTCCTTTTTCCCTCTTTTTTCCTCCTTTTTTCCTCCTTTTTTCCTCCTTTTTTTCCTCCTTTTTTTCCTCCCTTTTTCCTCCCTTTTTCCTCCCTTTTTCCTCCCTTTTTCCTCCCTTTTTCCTCCCTTTTTCCTCCCTTTTTCCTCCCTTTTTCCTCC
>JAVTVJ010005000.1:0-17600 GCA_034509425.1 Eopsaltria australis | reverse complement strand
ATTCTTCCCCATTGACCAAAATCTGGGGTTTTGGTCCAAAGGGAGCGTTTTTATCCCGAAATTTGTCCCATTGATGTTGAATCTTGACTTTTCCACCCAACTGGGTGTTTTTATCCAAAAATCCATCCCCCTTGAGGCCCAGCGTTGGCTTTTCCACCCAACTGGGCATTTTTTTTCCAAATCCATCCTCGTTGACGTTAGACGTTGACTTTTCTACCCACTTGGGGCGTTTTTATCCTAAAATTTGTCCCCATTGAAGTCCAATATTGGCTTTTCCACCCAACGTTGACTTTTCCGTCCAATTGGAGCGTTTTTATCCCAAAACTCATCCCTGTTGAGATTCAACCTTGACTTTTTTATCCAACGTTGACTTTTTCACCCAATTGGGACGTTTTTATCCCAAAAATTCATCCCCATTGACCAAACTCTTCCGGTTTGGTCCAACGGGGGCGTTTTTATCCCAAAATTTGTCCCCGTTGAGGTCCAATATTGACTTTTTCAACCAACGTTGACTTTTCCATCCAATTGGATCGTTTTTATCCCAAAACTCATCCCTGTTGAGATCCAAGCTTGATTTTTCCATCCAGCGTTGACTTTTTCACCCAAATGGAGCGTTTTTATCCCAAAATTCATCCCCATTGACCAAAATCTTGGGGTTTGGTCCAACGGGGGCGTTTTTATCTCAAAATTTGTCCCATTGATGCTGAACATTGACCTTTCCACCCAACACTGACTTTTCCGCCCAATTGGGGCATTTTTATCACAAATCAATCCTCATTGATGCCCAACTTTGACTTTTCTACCCAAATGGAGCGTTTTTATCCCAAAATTCATCCCCATTGACCAAAGTCGTGGGTTTTGATCCAATGGGGGCGTTTTTATCCCAAAATTTGTCCCATTGATGTTGAACCTTGACTTTTCCACCCAACATTGGCTTTTCCACCCAACTGGGCCTTTTTACCCCAAATGCATCCCCATTGAGGTCCAACATTGACTTTTCCATACAATTAGGGAGTTTTTACCCCAAAATTCTTCCCCATTGACCAAAATCTTGGGGTTTGGTCCAAAGGGAGCGTTTTATCCCGAAATTTGTCCCATTGATGTTGAATCTTGACTTTTCCACCCAACTGGGTGTTTTTATCCAAAATCCATCCCCCTTGAGGCCCAGCGTTGGCTTTTCCACCCAACTGGGCATTTTTATTCCAAATCCATCCTCGTTGATGTCCGACGTTGACTTTTCTACCCAATTGGGGCGTTTTATCCTAAAATTTGTCCCCATTGAAGTCCAGTATTGGCTTTTCCACCCAAAGTTGACTTTTCCATCGAATTGGAGCGTTTTTATCCCAAAACTCATCCCTGTTGAGATCCAACCTTGACTTTTCCATCCAACGTTGACTTTTTTACCCAAATGGTGCGTTTTTATCTCAAAATTCATCCCCATTGACCAACATCTTGGGGTTTGGTCCAACGGGGGCGTTTTTATCTCAAAATTTGTCCCATTGATGTTGAACATTGACCTTTCCACCCAACACTGACTTTTCCACCCAATTGGGGCATTTTTATCACAAATCCATCCTCATTGATGCCCAACTTTGACTTTTCTACCCATATGGAGCGTTTTTATCCCAAAATTCATCTTCATTGACCAAAGTCTTGGGGTTTGGTCCAACGGGGGCGTTTTTATCCCGAAATTTTTCCCATTGACATTGAACATTGACTTTTCCACCAAACATTGGCTTTCCCACCCAACTGGGCCTTTTACCCCAATTCATCCCCATTGAGGTCCAACATTGACTTTTCCATACAATTAGGGAGTTTTTACCCCAGTACTCCTTCCCCATTGACCAAAAAATCTTGGGGTTTGGTCCAAAGGGAGCCGCTTATCCCGAAATTTGTCCCATTGATGTTGAATCTTGACTTTTCCACCCAACTGGGTGTTTTTATCCAAAAATCCATCCCCCTTGAGGCCCAGCGTTGTCTTTTCCACCCAACTGGGCATTTTTATTCCAAATCCATCCACGTTGATGCCCGACGTTGACTTTTCTACCCAATTGGGGCGTTTTTATCCTAAAATTTGTCCCCATTGAAGTCCAATATTGGCTTTTCCACCCAACGTTGACTTTTCCGTCCAATTGGAGCTTTTTTATCCCAAAATTCATCCCCATTGACCAAAGTCGTGGGTTTTGATCCAACGGGGGCGTTTTTATCCCAAAATTTGTCCCATTGATGTTGAACCTTGACTTTTCCACCCAACATTGGCTTTTCCACCCAACTGGGCCTTTTTACCCCAAATTCATCCCTCATTGAGGTCCAACATTGACTTTTCCATACAATTAGGGGAGTTTTTTACTCCCAAAATTCTTCCCCATTGACCGTGTAAATCTTGGGGTTTGGTCCAAAGGGAGCGTTTTTATCCCAAATTTGTCCCATTGATGTTGGAATCTTGACTTTTCCACCCAACTGGGTGTTTTTTATCCAAACAACCATCCCCTTGAGGCCCAGCGTTGTCTTTTCCACCCAACTGGCATTTTTATTCCAAATCCATCCTCGTTGATGTCCGACGTTGACTTTTCTACCCAATTGGGGCGTTTTTATCCTAAAATTTGTCCCCATGGAAGTCCAATATTGGCTTTTCCACCCAACGTTGACTTTTCCGTCCAATTGGAGCGTTTTTATCCCAAAACTCATCCCTGTTGAGATCCAACCTTGACTTTTTTATCCAACGTTGACTTTTTCACCCAAATGGGACGTTTTTATCCCAAAAATTCATCCCCATTGACCAAACTCTTCCGGTTTGGTCCAACGGGGGCGTTTTTATCCCAAAATTTGTCCCTGTTGAGGTCCAATATTGACTTTTTCACCCAACGCTGACTTTTGAATCCAATTGTAGCGTTTCTATCTTAAAACACATCCCTGTTGAGATCCAACCTTGATTTTTCCAACCAACGTTGACTTTTTCACCCAAATGGAGCGTTTTTTATCTCAAATTCATCCTCATTGAACCAAAAATCTTGGGGTTTGGTCCAACGAGGGAAGTGACCTGTAATTTGTCCCATTGATGTTGAATACTGACCTTTCCACCCAACACTGACTTTTGCACCCAACTGGGCCTTTTTACCCAAATTCATCCCCATTGAGGTCCAACATTGACTTTTCCATACAATTAGTGAGTTTGTACCCCAAAATTCTTCCCCATTGACCAAAATCTTGGGTTTTGGTCCAAAGGGAGCGTTTTTATCCCTAAATTTGTCCCATTGATGTTGAATCTTGACTTTTCCACCCAACTGGGTGTTTTTATCCAAAATCCATCCCCCTTGAGGCCCAGCGTTGGCTTTTCCACCCAACTGGGCATTTTTATTCCAAATCCATCCTCGTTGATGTCCGACGTTGACTTTTCTACCCAATTGGGGCGTTTTTATCCCAAAATTTTTCCCCATTGAAGTCCAATATTGGTTTTTCCACCCAAAGTTGACTTTTCCGTCCAATTGGAGCGTTTTTATCCCAAAACTCATCCCTGTCGAGTTCCAACTTTGACTTTTCCATCCAACGTTGACTTTTTCACCCACCAGACGCTTTTATCCCAAAATTATCCCCATTGACCAACTCTTGTGGTTTGGTCCAACGGGGGCGTTTTTATCCCAAAATTTGTCCCATTGATGAACATTGACCTTCCACCCACTGACTTTCCACCCACTAGTATTTTATCACAAATCCATCCTCATTGATGCCCAATCTCTGACTTCTTTCTACCCAATTGGAGCTTTTTTATTCCAAAATTCATCCCCATTGACCAAAGTCGTGGGTTTTGATCCAACGGGGGCGTTTTTATCCCAAAATTTGTCCCACTGATGTTGAACCTTGACTTTTCCACCCAACATTGGCTTTTCCACCCAACTGGGCCTTTTACCCCAAATTCATCCCCATTGAGGTCCAACATTGACTTTTCCATACAATTAGGCAGTTTTTACCCCAAAATTCTTCCCCATTGACCAAAATCTTGGGGTTTGGTCCAAAGCGAGCGTTTTTATCCCAAAATTTGTCCCATTGACATTGAACTATGACTTTTCCACCCAACCTTCGCTTTCCCACCCAACTGGGCCTTTTTACCCAAAAATTCATCCTTGTTGATTTCCAACCTTGACTTTTCTACCCAATTGGAGCATTTTTACCCTAAAATTCTTCCCCATTGACCAAAATGTTAGGGTTTGGTCCAACGAGGGCGTTTTTATCTTGAAATTTGTCCCCATTGAGGTCCAATATTGGCTTTTCCAACCAATGTTGAATCTTCCGTCCAATTGGAGCGCTTTTATCCCAAAACTCATCCCTGTTGAGTTCCAACCTTGACTTTTCCATCCAACGCTGACTTTTTCACCCAATTGGGGCGTTTTCATCCCAAAATTCACCCCCATTGACCAAAATCTTGGGTTTTGGTAGGATGGGGGCGTTTTTATCCTAAAATTTGTCCCCATTGAGGTCCCACACATTTTCCAACCAACGTTGACTTTTTCACCCAATTGGAGCGTTTTTATCCCAAAATTCATCCCCATTGACCAAAATCTTGGGGTTTGGTCCAACGGGGGCGTTTTTATCTCAAAATTTGTCCCATTGATGTTGAACATTGACCTTTCCACCCAACACTGACTTTTGCACCCAATTGGGGCATTTTTCATCACAAATCCATCCTCATAAACTTAACGCTGACTTTTCTACCCAATTGGAGCGTTTTTATCCCAAAATTCATCCCCATTGACCAAAGTCGTGGGTTTTGATCCAACGGGGGCGTTTTTATCCCAAAATTTATTCCTATGGAAGTCCAATATTGGCTTTTTCACCCAAAGTTGACTTTTCCGTCCAATTGGATCGTTTTTATCCCAAAACTCATCCCTGTTGAGTTCCAACCCTGACTTTTCCATCCAACGTTGACTTTTTCACCCAATTGGGGTGCTTTTATCCCAGAATTCATCCCCATTGACCAAAATCTTGGGGTTTTGGTCCAACGGGGGCATTTTTACCCCAAAATTTGTCCCATTGATGTTGAACATTGACCTTTCCACCCAACACTGACTTTTCCCCCCAATTGGGGCATTTTTATCACAAATCCATCCTCATTGATGCCCAACTTTGACTTTTCTACCCAATTGGAGCGTTTTTATCCCAAAATTCATCTTCATCGACCAAAGTCGTGGGTTTTGATCCAACGGGGGCGTTTTTATCCCAAAATTTGTCCCATTGATGTTGAACCTTGACTTTTCCACCCAACATTGGCTTTTCCACCCAACTGGGCCTTTTTACCCCAAATTCATCCCCATTGAGGTCCAACATTGACTTTTCCACAATTAGGAGTTTTACCCCAAAATTCTTCCCCTATTTGACCAAAAATCTTGGGGTTTGGTCCAAAGGGAGCGTTTTTATCCCGAAATTTGTCCCATTGATGTTGAATCTTGACTTTTCCACCCAACTGGGTGTTTTTATCCAAAAATCCATCCCCCTTGAGGCCCAGCGTTGTCTTTTCCACCCAACTGGCATTTTTATTCCAAATCCATCCTCGTTGATGTCCGACGTTGACTTTTCTACCCAATTGGGGCGTTTTTATCCTAAAATTTGTCCCCATGGAAGTCCAATATTGGCTTTTCCACCCAACGTTGACTTTTCCGTCCAATTGGAGCGTTTTTATCACAAAACTCATCCCAGTCGAGTTCCAACCTTGACTTTTCCATCCAACGTTGACTTTTTCACCAAATTGGGACGTTTTCATCCCAGTACCATCCCCATGACCAAACTCTTGGTTTGTCCAACGGGGCTTATCCTGTAAAATTTGTCCCCTGAGGCTCAAGATAGACTTTTTTTCAAATCTTAACGTTGATACTTCCATCCAATTTGGGCGTTTTTATCTTAAAACTCATCCCTGTTGAGATCCAACCTTGACTTTTCTATCCAGCGTTGACTTTTTTACCCAAATGGAGCGTTTTTATCCCAAAATTCATCCCTATTGACCAAAATCTTGGGGTTTGGTCCAACAGGGGCGTTTTTATCCCGAAATTTGTCCCATTGATGTTGAACATTGAATTTTCCACCCAACACTGACTTTTCCACCCAATTGGGGCATTTTTATCACAAATCCATCCTCATTGATGCCCAACGTTGACTTTTCTGCCCAATTGGAGCATTTTTATCCCCAAAATCATCCCCATTGGCCAAAGTCGTGGGTTTTGATCCAACGGGGGCGTTTTTGTCCCAAAATTTGTCCCATTGATGTTGAACCTTGACTTTTCCACCCAACATTGGCTTTTCCACCCAACTGGGCCTTTTTACCCCAAATTCATCCCCATTGAGGTCCAACATTGACTTTTCCATACAATTAGGGAGTTTTAACCCAAATTCTTCCCCATTGACCAAAATCTTGGGTTTGGTCCAAAGGGAGCGTTTTTATCCCGAAATTTGTCCCATTGATGTTGAATCTTGACTTTTCCACCCAACTGGGTGTTTTTATCCAAAAATTCATCCCCCTTGAGGCCCAGCGTTGTCTTTTCCTCCCAACTGGGCATTTTTATTCCAAATCCATCCTCGTTGATGTCCGACGTTGACTTTTCTACCCAATTGGGGCGTTTTTATCCTAAAATTTGTCCCCATTGAAGTCCAATATTGGCTTTTCCACCCAACGTTGACTTTTCCGTCCAATTGGAGCGTTTTATCCCAAAACTCATCCCTGTTGAGATCCAACCTTGACTTTTCCATCCAACGTTGACTTTTTTACCCAAATGGAGCGTTTTTATCTCAAAATTCACCCCCATTGACCAAATACTTGGGGTTTGGTCCAACGGGGGCGTTTTTATCTCAAAATTTGTCCCATTGATGTTGAACATTGACCTTTCCACCCAACACTGACTTTTCCACCCGATTTGGGGCATTTTTATCACAAATCCATCCTCATTGATGCCCAACTTTGACTTTTCTACCCAATTGGAGCGTTTTTATCCCAAAATTCATCCCCATTGACCAAAGTCGTGGGTTTTGATCCAACGGGGGCGTTTTTATCCCAAAATTTGTCCCATTGATGTTGAACCTTGACTTTTCCACCCAACATTGGCTTTTCCACCCAACTGGGCCTTTTTACCCCAAATTCATCCCTATTGAGGTCCAACATTGACTTTTCCATACAATTAGGGAGTTTTTACCCCAAAATTCTTCCCCATTGACCAAAATCTTGGGGTTTGGTCCAAAGGGAGCGTTTTTATCCCGAAATTTGTCCCATTGATGTTGAATCTTGACTTTTCCACCTAACTGGGTGTTTTTATCCAAAAATCCATCCCCCTTGAGGCCCAGCGTTGGCTTTTCCACCCAACTGGGTATTTTTATTCCAAATCCATCCTCGTTGATGTCCGACGTTGACTTTTCTACCCAATTGGGGCGTTTTTATCCTAAAATTTGTCCCCATGGAAGTCCAATATTGGCTTTTCCACCCAACGTTGACTTTTCCATCCAATTGGATCGTTTTTATCCCAAAACACATCCCTGTTGAGATCCAACCTTGACTTTTCCATCCAACGTTTACTTTTTCACCCAATTGGGGCATTTTTATTCCAAAAATTCATCCATTGACCAAAGTCGTAGGTTTTGATCCACGGGGCGTTTTTTATTCCAAAATTTGTCCCGTTGAGGTCCATATGAACTTTTCAAACAACGTTGACTTTTCCATCCAATTGATCGTTTTTTTATCCCAAAACTCATCCCTGTTGAGATCCAACCTTGATTTTTCATCCAACGTGACTTTTTTACCCCAAATGGGCGTTTTTACCAAAATTCATTCCCATTGACCAAAGTCTTGGGGTTTGGTCCAACGGGGGCGTTTTTATCTCAAAATTTGTCCCATTGATATTGAACATTGACTTTTCCACCCAACAATGACTTTTCCACCCAATTGGGGCATTTTTATCACAATCCATCCTCATTGATGCCCAACTTTGACTTTTCTACCCAATTGGAGCATTTTTATCCCCAAATTCATCCCCATTGGCCAAAGTCGTGGGTTTTGATCCAACGGGGGCGTTTTTATCCCAAAATTTGTCCCATTGATGTTGAACCTTGACTTTTCCACCCAACATTGGCTTTTCCACCCAACTGGGCCTTTTTACCCCAAATTCATCCCATTGAGGTCCAACATTGACTTTTCCATACAATTAGGGAGTTTTTACCCCAAAATTCTTCCCCATTGACCAAAATCTTGGGGTTTGGTCCAAAGGGAGCGTTTTTATCCCGAAATTTGTCCCATTGATGTTGAATCTTGACTTTTCCACCCAACTGGGTGTTTTTATCCAAAAATCCATCCCCCTTGAGGCCCAGCGTTGGCTTTTCCACCCAACTGGGCATTTTTATTCCAAATCCATCCTCGTTGATGTCCGACGTTGACTTTTCTACCCAATTGGGGCGTTTTATCCTAAAATTTGTCCCCATGAAAGTCCAATATTGGCTTTTCCACCCAACGTTGACTTTTCCGTCCAATTGGAGCGTTTTTAGCCCAAAATTCATCCCCATTGACCAAAATCTTGGGGTTTGGTCCAACGGGGGCGTTTTTATCTCAAAATTTGTCCCATTGATGTTGAACATTGACCTTTCCACCCAACACTGACTTTCCACCCAATTGGGGCATTTTTCATCACAAATCCATCCTCATTGAAGCCCGACGTTTAATTTTCTACCCAATTGGAGCATTTTTATCCAAAAATTCATCCCCATTGACCAAAGTCGTGGGTTTTGATCCAACGGGGGCGTTTTTATCCCAGAATTTGTCCCATTGATGTTGAACCTTGACTTTTCCACCCAACATTGGCTTTTCCACCCAACTGGGCCTTTTTACCCCAAATTCATCCCCATTGAGGTCCAACATTGACTTTTCCATACAATTAGGGAGTTTTTACCCCAAAATTCTTCCCCATTGACCAAAATCTTGGGGTTTGGTCCAAAGGGAGCGATTTTATCCCGAAATTTGTCCCATTGATGTTGAATCTTGACTTTTCCACCCAACTGGGTGTTTTTATCCAAAAATCCATCCCCCTTGAGGCCCAGTGTTGTCTTTTCACCCAAAATGGGGGGCTTTTTTATTCCAAAAATCATTCCTCGTTGATGTCCCGACGTTGACTTTTCTACCCAATTGGGGTGTTTTTATCCTAAAATTTGTCCCCATTGAAGGTCCAATATTGGCTTTGTCACCCACGTTGAACTTTTCCGTCCAATATGAGCTGTTTTATCAAAAACTCATCCCTGTTGAGATTCCAACCTGCTTTTCCATCCAACGTTACTTTTTTTACTCCAAATGGAGCGTTTTTATCTCAAAATGCATCCCCATTGACCCAAAATCTTGGGGTTTGCGCTCCAACGGCAGGGCGTTTTTTATCTCAAAAATTTGATCCATTGATGGGTTAACATTGACCTTTCCACCCAACACTGAACTTTCACCCAATTTGGGCATTTTTATCACAAATCCATCCTCATTGATGCCCAACTTTGACTTTTCTACCCAATTGGAGCGTTTTTATCCCAAAATTCATCTTCATTGACCAAAGTCGTGGGTTTTGATCCAACGGGGGCGTTTTATCCCAAAATTTGTCCCATTGATGTTGAACCTTGACTTTTCCACCCAACATTGCCTTTTCCACCCAACTGGGCCTTTTTACCCCAAATTCATCCCCATTGAGGTCCAACATTGACTTTTCCATACAATTAGGCAGTTTTTACCCCAAAAATCTTCCCCATTGACCAAAATCTTGGGGTTTGGTCCAAAGGGAGCGTTTTTATCCCGAAATTTGTCCCATTGATGTTGAATCTTGACTTTTCCAACCAACTGGGTGTTTTTATCCAAAAAATCCATCCCCCTTGAGGCCCAGCGTTGGCTTTTCCACCCAACTGGGCATTTTTATTCCAAATCCATCCTCGTTGATGTCCGACGTTGACTTTTCTACCCAATGGGGGTGTTTTTATCATAAAATTTGTCCCCATTGAAGTCCAATGTTGTCTTTTCCACCCAAAGTTGACTTTTCCGTCCAATTGCGGGAGCGGTTTTTTTTTATCTCAAAATTCATCCCCATTGACCAAAATCTTGGGGTTTGGTCCAACGGGGGCGTTTTTATCTCAAAATTTGTCCCATTGATGTTGAACATTTACCTTTCCACCCAACACTGACTTTTCCACCCAATTAGGGCATTTTTATCACAAATCCATCCTCATAAACTTAACGTTGTCTTTTCTACCCAATTGGAGCATTTTTATCCCAAAATTCATCCCCATTGAACAAAGTCGTGGGTTTTGATCCAACGGGGGCGTTTTTATCCCAAAATTTGTCCCATTGATGTTGAACCTTGACTTTTCCACCCAACATTGGCTTTTCCACCCAACTGGGCCTTTTTACCCCAAATTCATCCCCATTGAGGTCCAACATTGACTTTTCCATACAATTAGGGAGTGTTTACCCCAAAATTCTTCCCCATTGACCAAAATCTTGGGGTTTGGTCCAAAGGGAGCGTTTTTATCGCGAAATTTGTCCCATTGATGTTGAATCTTGACTTTTCCACCCAACTGGGTGTTTTTATCCAAAAATCCATCCCCCTTGAGGCCCAGCGTTGGCTTTTCCACCCAACTGGGCATTTTTATTCCAAATCCATCCTCGTTGATGTCCGACGTAGACTTTTCTACCCAATTGGGGCGTTTTTATCCTAAAATTTGTCCCCATTGAAGTCCAATATTGGCTTTTCCACCCAACGTTGACTTTTCCGTCCAATTGGAGCGTTTTATCCCAAAACTCATCCCTGTCGAGTTCCAACCTTGACTTTTCCATCCAACGTCTACTTTTTCACCCAAATGAAGCGTTTTTATCCCAAAATTCATCCCCATTGACCAAAATCTTGGGGTTTGGTCCAACGGGGGCGTTTTTATCCCAAAATTTGTCCCCGTTGAGGTCCAATATTGACTTTTTCACCCAACGCTGACTTTTGAATCCAATTGTAGCGTTTTTATCTCAAAACTCATCCCTGTTGAGATCCAACCTTGATTTTTCCATCCAGCGTTGACTTTTTTACCCAAATGGAGCATTTTTATCTCAAAATTCACCCCCATTGACCAAAATCTTGGGGTTTGGTCCAACGGGGGCGTTTTTATCTCAAAATTTCTCCCATTGATGTTGAACATTGACCTTTCCACCAAACACTGACTTTTCCACCCAATTGGGGCATTTTTATCACAAATCCATCCTCATTGATGCCCAACTTTGACTTTTCTACCCAATTGGAGCATTTTTATCCCAAAATTCATTCCCATTGACCAAAGTCGTGGGTTTTGATCCAATGGGGGCGTTTTTATCCCAAAATTTGTCCCATTGATGTTGAACCTTGACTTTTCCACCCAACATTGGCTTTTTCACCCAACTGGGCCTTTTTACCCCAAATTCATCCCCATTGAGGTCCAACATTGACTTTTCCATACAATTAGGCAGTTTTTACCCCAAAATTCTTCCCCATTGACCAAAATCTTGGGGTTTGGTCCAAAGGGAGCGTTTTTATCCCGAAATTTGTCCCATTGATGGTGAATCTTGACTTTTCCACCCAACTGGGTGTTTTTATCCAAAAATCCATCCCCCTTGAGGCCCAGCGTTGGCTTTTCCACCCAACTGGGCATTTTTATTCCAAATCAATCCTCGTTGATGTCCGACGTTGACTTTTCTACCCAATTGGGCGGTTTTATTCCTAAAATTTGTCCCATTGGAGTCCAAATATTGGCTTTTCACCACAACGTTGACTTTCTCCGTTCCAATTGGAGCGTTTTTATCCAAAAACTCATCCCCTGTTGAGATCCAACCTTGATTTCCATCCAACGGTTGACTTTTACCCAAATGGAGCGTTTTTTTATCTCAAAATTCATCCCCATTGACCAAATCTTGGGGTTTGCGTCCAACGGAGGCGTTTTTATCTCCAAAATTTGGTCACCTGATGATATTGAACATTGACCTTTCAACACATTGATTTCCACCCAATTGGGGCATTTTTATCACAAATCCATCCTCATTGATGCCCAACTTTGAATTTTCTACCCAATTGGAGCATTTTTATCCCAAAATTCATCCCCATTGACCAAAGTCGTGGGTTTTGATCCAACGGGGGCGTTTTTATCCCAAAATTTGTCCCATTGATGTTGAACCTTGACTTTTCCACCCAACATTGGCTTTTCCACCCAACTGGGGCTTTTTACCCCAAATTCATCCACATTGAGGTCCAACATTGACTTTTCCATACAATTAGGGAGTTTTTACCCCAAAATTCTTCCCCATTGACCAAAATCTTGGGGTTTGGTCCACAGGGAGCGTTTTTATCCCAAAATTTGTCCCATTGATGTTGAATCTTGACTTTTCCACCCAACTGGGTGTTTTTATCCAAAAATCCATCCCCCTTGAGCCCCAGCGTTGGCTTTTCCACCCAACTGGGCATTTTTATTCCAAATCCATCCTCGTTGATGTCCGACGTTGACTTTTCTACCCAATTGGGGCGTTTTTATCCGAAAAATTTGTCCCATGAAAGTTCCATATGGCTTTTTCAACCCAACGTTGGCGAACTTTTCCGTCCAATTGGAGCGTTTTTATCCCCAAAATTCATCCCCATTGACAAAATCTGGGTGTTTGGTCCAACGGGGGCGTTTTTATCCCAAAATTTGTCCCATTGATGCTGAACCTTGACTTTTCCACCCAACATTGGCTTTTCCACCCAACTGGGCCTTTTTACCCCAAATTCATCCCCATTGAGGTCCAACATTGACTTTTCCATACAATTAGGGAGTTTTTACCCCAAAATTCTTCCCCATTGACCAAAATCTTGGGGTTTGGTCCAAAGGAAGCGTTTTTATCCCGAAATTTGTCCCATTGATGTTGAATCTTGACTTTTCCACCCAACTGGGTGTTTTTATCCAAAAAAATCCATCCCCCTTGAGGCCCAGCGTTGGCTTTTCCACCCAACTGGGCATTTTTATTCCAAATCCATCCTCGTTGATGTCCGACGTTGACTTTTCTACCCAATTGGGGCGTTTTTATCCTAAAATGTGTCCCCATTGAAGTCCAATATTGGCTTTTCCACCCAACGTTGACTTTTCCGTCCAATTGGAGCGTTTTTATCCCAAAACTCATCCCTGTTTAGATCCAACCTTGAGTTTTTTATCCAACGTTGACTTTTTCACCCAGTTGGGACGTTTTTATCCCAAAAATTCATCCCCATTGACCAAACTCTTCCGGTTTGGTCCAACGGGGGTGTTTTTATCTCAAAATTTCTCCCATTGATGTTGAACATTGACCTTTCCACCCAACACTGACTTTTGCACCCAATTGGGGAATTTTTATCACAAATCCATCCTCATTGATGCCCAACTTTGACTTTTCTACCCAATTGGAGCGTTTTTATCACAAAATTCATCTCATTGACAAAGTCTTGTGGTTTTGATCAACCGGGCGTTTTTATCAAAAAAAATTGTCCATTGATTTTGACCTTTACTTTTCCACCCCAACATTGGCTTTCCACCCAACTGGGCCTTTTTACCCCAAATTCATCCCCATTGAGGTCCAACATTGACTTTTCCATACAATTAGGCAGTTTTTACCCCAAAATTCTTACCTATTGACCAAAATCTTGGGGTTTGGTCCAAAGGGAGCGTTTTTTATCCCGAAATTTGTCCCATTGATGTTGAATCTTGACTTTTCCACCCAACTGGGTGTTTTTATCCAAAAATCCACCCCCCTTTGAGGCCCAGCGTTGTCTTTTCCACCCAACTTGGCATTTTTATTCCAAATCCATCCTCGTTGATGTCCGACGTTGAATCATTCTTGCATACCCAATGGGGTTTTTTATTCCTAAGAATTTGTCCCCATGAAGTCCAATGCTTTTCCACCCAACGTTGACCTTTTCCGTCCAATTGGAGCATTTGTTATCGATCTAATTCATCCCCATTGACCAAATCTGGGCGTTTGGGTCCAACGGGGGGGTTTATATCTCAAAATTCTGTCCCATGGGGATGTTGAACATGACCCTTTCCACCCAACACTGACTTTTCCACCCAATTGGTGGCTTTTTCCACAAATCCATCCTCATAAACTTAACGTTGACTTTTCTACCCAATTGGAGCGTTTTTATCCCAAAATTCATCCCCATTGACCAAAGTCGTGGGGTTTGATACAGCAGGGGGCGTTTTTATTTCAAAATTTGTCCCCATTCACCAAAATGTTTGGTTTTGGTCTAACGGGGGCATTTTTATCCTGAAATTTGTTCCCATTGAGGTCCAATATTTTTTTTTCCACCCAACGTTGACTTTTCCATCCAATTGGAGCGTTTTTATCCCAAAAATTCATCCCCATTGGCCAAAATCTTGGGGTTTGGTCCAACGGGGGCGTATTTATCCCAAAATTTGTCCCATTGATGTTGAACCTTGACTTTTCCATCCAACATTGGCTTTTCCACACAATTGCGGCATTTTTATCCCAAAAATTCATCCCCATTGACCAAAATGTTGGGGTTTGGTCCAACGGGGCGTTTTTATCCTGAAATTTGTCCCCATTGAAGTCCAATATTGACTTTTTCACCCAATGTTGACTTTTCCATCCAATTGGAGCGTTTTTATCCCAAAACTCATCCCTGTTGAGATCCAACCTTGACTTTTCCATCCAGCGTTGACTTTTTCACCCAACTGGAGCGTTTTTATCCCAAAATTCATCCCCATTGACCTAAGTCTTGGGGTTTTGATCCATCGGGGGCGTTTTTATCCCGAAATTTTTCCCATTGACATTGAACATTGACTTTTCCACCCAACATTGGCTTTCCCACCCAACTGGGCCTTTTACCCCAAAAGTCATCGTTGTTGAGTTCCAGCCTTGACTTTTCTACCCAATTGGAGCATTTTTACCCCAAAATTCTTCCCCATTGAACAAAGTCTTGGGGTTTGGTCCAACAGGAGCATTTTTATCCCAAAATTTTTCCCCCTTAAAGTCCAATATTGAGTTTTCCACCCAATGTTGACTATTCCCTCCAATTGGGGTGTTTTTATCCCAAAAATTCATCCCCATTGGCCAAAATGTTGGGGTTTGGTCCAACGGGGGCGTTTTTATCCTGAAATTTGTCGCCGTTGAGGTCCAATATTGGCTTTCCACCCAATGTTGAATTTTCCGTCTAATTGGAGCGCTTTTATCCCAAAACTCATCCCTGTTGAGTTCCAACCTTGACTTTTCCATCCAACGTTGACTTTTTCACCCAAATGGGGCGTTTTCATCCCAAAATTCACCCCCATTGACCAAAATCTAGGGTTTTGGTAGGATGGGGGCGTTTTTATCCTAAAATTTGTCCCCATTGAGGTCCAATATTGAGTTTTCCACCCAAAGTTGACTTTTCCGTCCAATTGGAGCGCTTTTATCCCAAAACTCATCCATTGACCAAAACTCTTCCGTTTGGTCCCAACGGGGGCGTTTTTATCCCAAAATTTGTACATAGGTTTGGAGGTCTAATATTGACTTTTTCACCCAAAGTTGACTTTTCCATCCAATTGGGGCGTTTTTATCCCAAAACTCATCCCTGTTGAGATCCAACCTTGATTTTTCCATCCAGCGTTGACTTTTTCACCCAATTGGAGCATTTTTACCCCAAAATTCTTCCCCATTGAACAAAGTCTTGGGGTTTGGTCCAACGGGGGCGTTTTTATCCAAAAATTTTTCCCCCTTGAAGTCCAATATTGAGTTTTCCACCGAATGTTGACTTTTTCGTCCAATTGGAGAGTTTTTATCCCAAATATCATCCCCATTGACCAAAATCTTGGGGTTTGGTCCAACGGGGGCGTTTTTATCTCAAAATTTGTCCCATTGATGTTGAACATTGACCTTTCCACCCAACACTGACTTTTCCACCCAATTTGGGGCATTTTTATCACAAATCCATCTTCATTGATGCCCAACTTTGACTTTTCTACCCAATTGGAGCGTTTTTATCCCCAAATTCATCTTCATTGACCAAAGTCGTGGGTTTTGATCCAACGGGGGCGTTTTTATCCCAAAATTTGTCCCATTGATGTTGAACCTTGACTTTTCCACCCCACATTGGCTTTTCCACCCAACTGGGCCTTTTTACCCCAAATTCATCCCCATTGAGGTCCAACATTGACTTTTCCATACAATTAGGGAGTTTTTACCCCAAAATTCTTCCCCATTGACCAAAATCTTGGGGTTTGGTCCAAAGGGAGCTTTTTTATCCCAATATTTGTCCCATTGATGTTGAATCTTGACTTTTCCACCCAACTGGGTGTTTTTATCCAAAAATCCATCCCCCTTGAGGCCCAGCGTTGGCTTTTCCACCCAACTGGGCATTTTTATTCAAAATCCATCCTCGTTGATGTCCGACGTTGACTTTTCTACCCAATTGAGGCGTTTTTATCCTAAAATTTGTCCCCATGGAAGTCCAATATTGGCTTTTCCACCCAAAGTTGACTTTTCCGTCCAATTGGAGCGTTTTTATCCCCAAACTCCTCCCTGTTGAGATCCAACCTTGACTTTTCATCCACCAGCGCTGACTTTTTCAAACCCAACTGGACTTTTTTATCCCAAAATTCATCCCATTGGACTAAGTCTTGGGTTGATCCAACGGGGGCGTTTTTATCCCGAAATTTTTCCCATTGACAGTTGAACATTGCTTTTCCACCCAACATTGGCTTTCCCACCCAACTGGGCCTTTGACCCCAAAAGTCATCTTTGTTGAGTTCCAGCCTTGACTTTTCTATCCAATTGGAGCATTTTTACCCCAAAATTCTTCCCCATTGAACAAAGTCTTGGGGTTTGGTCCAACAGGAGCATTTTTATCCCAAAATTTTTCCCCCTTGAAGTCCAATATTGAGTTTTCCACCCAATGTTGACTTTTCTGTCCAATTGGAGCATTTTTATCCCAAAATTCATCCCCATTGACCAAAATGTTGGGGTTTTGACCAATGCGGGCGTTTTTATCCCAAAATTTGTCCCCATTGAGGTCCAATATGGGCTTTTCCACCCAATGCTGAATTTTCCGTCCAATTGGAGCGTTTTTATCCCAAAACTCATCCCTGTTGAGATCCAACCTTGACTTTTCCATCCAACGTTGACTTTTTCACCCAATTGGGGCGTTTTCATCCCAAAATTCACCCCCATTGACCAAAATCTTGGGTTTTGGTAGGATGGGGGCGTTTTTATCCTAAAATTTGTCCCCATTGAGGTCCAATATTCAGTTTTCCACCCAACGTTGTCTTTTCCACCCAATTGGAGCATTTTTACCCCAAAATTCTTCCCCATTGAACAAAGTCTTGGGGTTTGGTCCAACGCGGGCGTTTTTATCCCAAAATTCTTCCCCCTTGAAGTCCAATATTGAGTTTTCCACCGAATGTTGACTTTTCCGTCCAATTGGAGCGTTTTTATCCCAAAATTCATCCCCATTGACCAAAATCTTGGGGTTTGGTCCAACGGGGGCGTTTTTATCTCAAAATTTGTCCCATTGATGTTGAACATTGACCTTTCCACCCAACACTGACTTTCCACCCAATTGGGGCATTTTTCATCACAAATCCATCCTCAT
>JAVTVJ010004999.1:0-19399 GCA_034509425.1 Eopsaltria australis | reverse complement strand
TCTTTCTCAGAGAAAAAGGGACACTTTTTGTGTCCCGGCCCTAAGGCACTCTGCTCCCGGACGCCACCTGAGATGCCGCACGGATCAAGATCCTTCCCAGACCCAAGCTGCCATCAACTAGAACTCTTGCTGCAATTGTAGGGCTAAATGCCTCCTAAAAACTGGCATCATGAATCTGGGAGACTGAGTTTTCTTTCACGTGGAAAAGCGCAATCGTTTGTAGAGAAGGTCCCATGTCTGGGAGTCGACTGCTGCCTCTTCAAATTCCGCATGGAGCAAGATCCCTCACCGACACAAGCTGCCACCGAGATGGACCCTGGCTGCCCTTGCAGGGCCAAAACCCTCCTCCAAACTGACATCAAGAAACTGGGGGGCAGACTTCTCTTTCTCAGAGGAATGGACCCTTTTTGTGTCCCGGCCCTAAGACACTGTTCTCCCGGACGCCACCTGAAATGCCGCACGGATCAAGATCCTTCCCAAACCCAAGCTGCCATCAACTTGAACTCTGGCTGCAATTGTAGGGCTAAATGCCTCCTAAAAACTGCCATCATGGATCTGGGGGACTGAGTTTTCTTTCACGTGGAAAAGCGCCAACATTTGTAGCGAAGGTCCCATGTCTGGGAATCGACTTCTGTATCCTGAAATTCCGCATGGATCAAGATTCCTCACGGACACAAGCTGCATCCTAAAAGAGCCCTGGCTGCCCTTGCAGGGCCTAAACCCTCCTCCAAACTGACATCAAGAAACTGGGGGTCAGACTTCTCTTTCTCAGAGGAAAGGACACTTTTTGTGTACCGGCCCTAAGGCACGGTTCTCCCGGACGCCACCTGAAATGCCGCACGGATCAAGATCCTTCCCAAACCCAAGCTGCCATCAACTTGAACTCTGGCTGCAATTGTAGGGCTAAATGCCTCCTAAAAACTGGCATCATGGATCTGGGGGACTGAGTTTTCTTTCACGTGGAAAAGCGCCATTGTTTGTATCGAAGGTCCCATGTCTGGGAGACGACTGCCGCCTCCTGAAATTCCGCATGGATCAAAACTCGTCACGGACACAAGCTTCATCCAAAAGGAGCCCTGGCTGCCCTTGCAGGGCCAAAACCCTCCTCCAAACTGACATCAAGAAACTGGAGGGCAGACTTCTCTTTCTCAGAGGAAAGGACGATTTTTTTTTCCCAGCCCTAAGGCACGGTGCTCCCAGACGCCACCTGAAATGCCGCACGGATCAAGATCCTTCCCAGACCCAAGCTGCCATCAACTAGAACTCTGGTTGCAATTGTAGGGCTAAATGCCTCCTTAAAACTGGCATCATGAATCTGGGGGACTGAGTGTTCTTTCACGTGGAAAAGCGCCATTGTTTGCATCGAAGGCCCCATGTCTGGGAGTATAGAGCCGCTGGCAGAAATTCCGCATGGATTAAGATTCCTTGCAGACCCAAGCTGCCACTGAGAAGGACCCTGGCTGCCCTTGCAGGGCCAAAAGCCTCCTCCAAACTGACATCAAGAAACTGGGGGTCAGACTTCTCTTTCTCAGAGAAAAGGGACACTTTTTGTGTCCCGGTCCTAAGGCACTGCGCTCCCGGACGCCACCTGAAATGCCGCACGGATCAAGATCCTTCCCTAACCCAAGCTGCCATCAACTTGAACTCTGGCTGCAATTGTAGGGCTAAATGCCTCCTTAAAATTGGCATCATGGATCTGGAGGACTGAGTTTCCTTTCACGTGGAAAAGGGCCATTGTTTGTATCGAATGCCCCATGTCTGGGGGTCGACTTCTGCCTCATGAAATTCTGTATGGATCTAGATTCCTCACAGACACAAGCTGACACCAAAAAAAGCCCTTGGTGCCCTTGCAGGGCCAAAACCCTCCTCCAAACTGAAATCAAGAAAGCGTGGGGCAGAGTTCTCTTTCTCATAGAAAAGGGACACTTTCGGTGGCCCGGCCTGAAGGAACTGTGCTCCCGGACGCCACCTGAAATTCCGTATGGATCAAGATTTTTTGTTGACGCAAGCTGCCATCAACCAGCACTCTGGTTGCATTTGTAGGGCTAAAACCCTCCAGCAAACTGTCATCATGAATCTGCGGGCCTAAGTTTTCTTTCACGTGGAAAAGTGCCATCATTTGTATCGAAGGCCCCGTGTCTGCGGGTCAACTGCCCCCTCTTCAAATTCCGCATTGAGCCAGATCCCTCGCAGACCCAAGCTGCCACCGACAAGGACCCTGGCTGCCCTTGCAGGGCCAAAACCCTCCTCCAAACTGACATCAAGAAACTGGGGGGCAGAGTTCTCTTTCTCAGAGAAAACGGACACTTTTTTGTGTCCCGGCCCTAAGGCACTGTGCTCCCGGATGCCACCTGAAAATCCGTATGGATCAAGAATTTTCGCTGACGCAAGCTGCCATCAACCAGGACTCTGGTTGCATTTGTAGGGCTAAAACCCCCCACCAAACCGACATCATGAATCTCGGGGCCTAAGTTTTCTTTCACGTGGAAAAGTGCCATCGTTTGTATCGTAGGCCCCCTTTCTGGGAGTCGACTGCCTCCTCTTCAAATTCCGGCATGGAGCAAGATCCCTCACCGACACAAGCTCACCGAGATGGACCCGGGGCTCCTTGCAGCGGCCCAAACCCTCCTCCAAACTGGACATCAAGAAACTGGGGGCAGACTTCTCTTTCTCAAGGAATGGACCCTTTTTGTGTCCCGGCCCTAAGACACTGTTCTCCCGGACGCCACCTGAAATACCGCACAGATCAAGATCCTTCCCAGACCAAAGCTGCCATCAACTAGAACTCTGGCTGCAATTGTAGGGCTAAATGCCTCCTAGAAACTGGCATCATGGATCTGGGGAACTGAGTTTTCTTTCACGTAGAAAAGCGCCATTGTTTGTATCGAATGCCCCATGTCTGGGAGTAGACTTCTGCCTCATGAAATTCCGTATGGATCTAGATTCCTCGCAGACACAAGCTGCCGTCAAAAAGAGCCCTTGGTGCCCTTGCAGGGCCAAAACCCTCCTCCAAACTGACATCAAGAAACTGGGGGGCAGACTTCTCTTTCTCAGAGAAAAGGGACACTTTTTGTGTCCCGGCCCTAAGGCACTGTGCTACCGGAAGGCACCTGAAATGCCGCCGAGATCAAGATCCTTCCCAGACGCAAGCTGCCATCAACTAGAACACTGGCTGCAATTGTAGAGCTAAATGCCTCCTTAAAATTGGCATCATGGATCTGGGAGACTGAGTTTTCTTTCACGTAGAAAAGCGCCGTTGTTTGTATCGAATGCCCCATGTCTGGGAGTAGACTGCTGCCTCATGAAATTCCGTATGGATCTAGATTCCTCACAGACACAAGCTGCCGTCAAAAAGAGCCCAGGCTGCCCTTGCAGGGCCAAAACCCTCCTCCAAACTGACATCAAGAAACCATGGGGCAGAGTTCTCTTTCTCAGAGAAAAGGGACACTTTTTGTGTCCCGGCCCTAAGGCACGGTGCTCCCGGACGCCACCTGAAATGCCGCACGGATCAAGATCCTTCCCAGACCAAAGCTGCCATCAACTAGAACTCTGGCTGCTATTGTAAGGCTAAATGCCTCCTAAAAACTGGCATCATGGATCTGGGGGACTGAGTTTTCTTTCACGTGGAAAATCGCCCATTTTTGTATCGGAGCCCTATGTCTGGGTGTCGACAACCGCTTGCGGAAATTCAGCGTGGATTAAGATTCCTCGCAGACCCAAGCTGCCACCGAGAAGGACCCTGGCTGCCCTTGCAGGGCCAAAACCCTCCTCCAAACTGACATCAAGAAACTGGGGGGCAGACTTCTCTTTCTCAGAGAAAAGGGACCCTGTTTGTGTCCCGGCCCTAAGGCGCTGCTCTACCGAACTCCATCTGAAATACCACATGGATCAACATCCTTCCCAGACGCAAGCTGCCATCAACTAGAACTCTGGCTGCTATTGTAGGGCTAAATGCCTCCTTAAAACTGGCATCATGGATCTGGGGGACTGAGTTTTCTTTCACGTGGAAAAGCGCCATTGTTTGTATCGAAGGCCCCATGTCTGGGAGTTGACATCCGCTTGCAGAAATTCTGCATGGATGAAAATTCCTCACAGACACAAGCTGCAACCGAGAAGGACCCTGGCTGCCCTTGCAGGGCCAAAACCCTCCTCCAAACTGACATCAAGAAACTGGGGGGCAGACTTCTCTTTCTCAGAGAAAAGGGACAGATTTTGTGTCCCGGCCCGAAGGAACTTTGCTCCCGGACGCCACCTGAAATTCCGTATGGATCAAGATAAATCGCTGACGCAAGCTGCCATCAGCTAGAACTCTGGTTGCATTTGTAGGGGTAAAACCCTCCACCAAACCGACATCATGAATCTGGGGGCCTAGGTTTTTTTTCACGTGGAAAAGTGCCATCATTTGTATCATAGGCCCCATGTCTGGGGGTCAACTGCCCCCTCTTCAAATTCCGCATTGAGCCAGATTCCTCGCAGACCCAAGCTGCGACAGACAAGGACCCTGGCTGCCCTTGCAGGGCCAAAACCCTCCTGCAAACTGACATCAAGAAACTGGGGGGCAGAGTTCTCTTTCTCAGAGGAAAGGACACTTTTTTTTGTACCGGCCCTAAGGCACGGTTCTCCCGGACGCCACCTGAAATGCCGCACGGATCAAGATCCTTCCCAGACCCAAGCTGCCATCAACTACAACTCTGGCTGCAATTGTAGGGCTAAATGCCTCCTTAAAACTGGCATCATGGATCTGGGGGACTGAGTTTTCTTTCACGTGGAAAAGCGCCAACATTTGTAGCGAAGGTCCCATGTCTGGGAATCGACTTCTGTATCCTGAAATTCCGCATGGATCAAGATTCCTCACGGACACAAGCTGCATCCTAAAAGAGCCCTGGCTGCCCTTGCAGGGCCTAAACCCTCCTCCAAACTGACATCAAGAAACTGGGGGTCAGACTTCTCTTTCTCAGAGAAAAGGACACTTTTTGTGTACCGGCCCTAAGGCACTGTTCTCCCGGACGCCACCTGAAATGCCGCACGGATCAAGATCCTTCCCAGACCCAAGCTGCCATCAACTAGAACTCTGGTTGCAATTGTAGGGCTAAATGCCTCCTTAAAACTGGCATCATGGATCTGGGAGAGTGTGTTTTCTTTCACGTGGAAAAGCGCCATCGTTTGTATTGGAGGCCCCATGTCTGGGAGTCGACTGCTGCCTCCTGAAATTCCGTATAGATCAGGATTCCTCACAGACGCAAGCTGCCACCGAGATGGACCCTGGTTGCCCTTGCAGGGCCAAAACCCTCCTCCAAACTGACATCAAGAAACTGGGGGGCAGACTTCTCTTTCTCAGAGGAAAGGACACTTTTTGTGTCCCAGCCCTAAGGCACTGTGCTCCCAGACGCCACCTGAAATGCCACACGGATGAAGATCCTTCCCAAACCCAAGCTGCCATCAACTAGAACTCTGGCTGCAATTGTAGGGCTAAATGCCTCCTAAAAACTGGCATCATGGATCTGGGGGTCTTAGTTTTCTTTAACGTGGAAAAGTGCCATTGTTTGTATCGGAGGCCTCATGTATGCGTGTCGATAACCGCTTGCGGAAATTCTGCATGGATTAAGATTCCTCGCAGAACCAAGGTGCCACCGAGAAGGACCCTGGCTGCCCTTGCAGGGCCAAAACCCTCCTCCAAACTGACATCAAGAAATTGGGTGTCAGACATCTCTTTCGCAGAGAAAATGGACACTACTTGTGTCCCAGCCTAAGGCACGGTGCTACCGGACGCCACCTGAAAATCCGTATGAATCAAGAGTATTCACTGACGCAAGCTGCCATCAACCAGGACTCCGGTTGAAATTGTAGGGCTAAAACCCTCCACCAAACCGACATCATGAATCTGGGGACCTAAGTTTTCTTTTACGTGGAAAGGTGCCATCATTTGTATCGTAGTCCCCATGTCTGGGAGTCGACTGCTGCCTGTTCAAATTCCGCATGGAGCCAGATTCCTCACCGTCATAAGTGCCACCGAGCAAGGACCTTGGCTGCCCTTGCAGGGCCAAAGCCCTCCTCCAAACTGACATCAAGAAACTGGGGGTCAGAGTTCTCTTTCTCAGAGGAAAGGACACTTTTTGTGTTACCGGCCCTAAGGCACTGTGCTCCCGGACGCCACCTGAAATGCCGCACGGATCAAGATCCTTCCCAGACCCAAACTGCCATCAACTAGAACTCTGGTAGCAATTGTAGGGCTAAATGCCTCCTAAAAACTGGCATCATGGATCTGGGGGACTGAGTTTTCTTTCACGTGGAAAAGCGCCATTGTTTGTATCGAAGGTCCCATGTCTGGGAGACGACTGCCGCCTCCTGAAATTCCGCATGGATCAAAACTCCTCACGGACACAAGCTTCATCCAAAAGGAGCCCTGGCTGCCCTTGCAGGGCCAAAACCCTCCTACAAACTGACATCAAGAAACTGGAGGGCAGACTTCTCTTTCTCAGAGGAAAGGACCATTTTTTTTTCCCAGCCCTAAGGCACGGTGCTCCCAGACGCCACCTGAAATGCCGCACGGATCAAGATCCTTCCCAAACCCAAGCTGCCATCAACTAGAACTCTGGTTGCAATTGTAGGGCTAAATGCCTCCTTAAAACTGGCATCATGGATCTGGGAGACTGAGTGTTCTTTCACGTGGAAAAGCGCCATTGTTTGCATCGAAGGCCCCATATCTGGGGGTCGACTTCTGCCTCATGAAATTCTGTATGGATCTAGATTCCTCACAGACACAAGCTGACACCAAAAAGAGCCCTTGGTGCCCTTGCAGGGCCAAAACCCTCCTCCAAACTGACATCAAGAAACTGGGGGGCAGAGTTCTCTTTCTCAGAGAAAAGGACACTTTTTGTGTCCCGGCCCTAAGGGACTGTGCTCCCAGACGCCACCTGAAATGCCGCCCGGATCAAGATCCTTCCCAGACCCAAGCTGCCATCAACTTGAACTCTGGTTGCAATTGTAGGGCTAAATGCCTCCTCTAAACTGGCATCATGGATCTGGGAGACTGAGTTTTCTTTCACGTGGAAAAGCGCCGTTGTTTGTATTGGAGGCCCCATGTCTGGGAGTTGACTGCAGCCTCCTGAAATTCCGTATAGATCAGGATTCCTCACAGACGCAAGCTGCCACCGAGATGGACCCTGGTTGCCCTTGCAGGGCCAAAACCCTCCTCCAAACTGACATCAAGAAAGCGTGGGGCAGAGTTCTCTTTCTCATAGAAAAGGGACACTTTTTGTGTCCCGGCCCTAAGGCACTGTGCTCCCGGACGCCACCTGAAATGCCGCACGGATCAAGATCCTTCCCAGACCCAAGCTGCCATCAACTAGAACTCTGGCTGCTATTGTAGGGCTAAATGCCTCCTAAAAACTGGCATCATGGATCTGGGAGTCTGAGTTTTCTTTCACGTGGAAAATCGCCATTGTTTGTATCGGAGGCCCTATGTCTGGGTGTCGACAACCGCTTGCGGAAATTCAGCGTGGATTAAGATTCCTCGCAGACCCAAGCTGCCACCGAGAAGGACCCTGGCTGCCCTTGCAGGGCCAAAACCCTCCTCCAAACTGACATCAAGAAACTGGGGGGCAGACTTCTCTTTCTCAGAGAAAAGGGACCCTGTTTGTGTCCCGGCCCTAAGGCGCTGCTCTACCGAACTCCATCTGAAATACCACATGGATCAACATCCTTCCCAGACGCAAGCTGCCATCAACTAGAACTCTGGCTGCTATTGTAGGGCTAAATGCCTCCTTAAAACTGGCATCATGGATCTGGGGGACTGAGTTTTCTTTCACGTGGAAAAGCGCCATTGTTTGTATCGAAGGCCCCATGTCTGGGAGTTGACATCCGCTTGCAGAAATTCTGCATGGATGAAAATTCCTCACAGACACAAGCTGCAACCGAGAAGGACCCTGGCTGCCCTTGCAGGGCCAAAACCCTCCTCCAAACTGACATCAAGAAACTGGGGGGCAGACTTCTCTTTCTCAGAGAAAAGGGACAGATTTTGTGTCCCGGCCCGAAGGAACTTTGCTCCCGGACGCCACCTGAAATTCCGTATGGATCAAGATAAATCGCTGACGCAAGCTGCCATCAGCTAGAACTCTGGTTGCATTTGTAGGGGTAAAACCCTCCACCAAACCGACATCATGAATCTGGGGGCCTAGGTTTTTTTTCACGTGGAAAAGTGCCATCATTTGTATCATAGGCCCCATGTCTGGGGGTCAACTGCCCCCTCTTCAAATTCCGCATTGAGCCAGATTCCTCGCAGACCCAAGCTGCGACAGACAAGGACCCTGGCTGCCCTTGCAGGGCCAAAACCCTCCTGCAAACTGACATCAAGAAACTGGGACTCAGAGTTCTCTTTCTCAGAGAAAAGGGACACTTTTTGTGTCCCGGCCCTAAGGCACTGTTCTCCCGGACGCCACCTGAAGTGCCGCACGGATCAAGATCCTTCCCAGACCCAAGCTGCCATCAACTAGAACTCTGGCTGCAATTGTAGGGCTAAATGCCTCCTAAAATCTGGCATCATGGATCTGGGGGACTGAGTTTTCTTTCACGTGCAAAAGTGCCATCGTTTGTATCGTAGGCCCCATGTCTGGGAGTTGACAGCCGCTAGCTATTATTCCGCATGGATTAAGATTCCTCGCAGACACAAGCTGCCGCCAAAAAGAGCCCTTGGTGCCCTTGCAGGGCCAAAACCCTCCTCCAAACTGACATCAAGAAACTGGGGGGCAGACTTCTCTTTCTCAGAGGAAAGGGACACTTTTTGTGTCCCGGCCCTAAGGCACTGTGCTACCGGAAGGCACTTGAAATGCCGCCCAGATCAAGATCCTTCCCAGACGCAAGCTGCCATCAACTAGAACTCTGGCTGCAATTGTTGAGCTAAATGCCTCCTTAAAACTGGAATCATGGATCTGGAGGACTGAGTTTTCTTGCACGTGGAAAAGCGCCATCGTTTGTATCGAAGGCCCCATGTCTGGGAGTACACTGCCCCTCTTCAAATTCTGCATGGATCAAGATTCCTCACGGACACAAGCTGCATCCTGAAAGAGCCCGGCTGCCCTTGCAGGGCCAAAACCCTCCTCCAAACTGACATCAAGAAACTGGGGGGCAGAGTTCTCTTTCTCAGAAGAAAGGGACACTTTTTGTCCCGGCCCGAAGGCACTGTGCTCCCAGACGCCACCTGAAATGCTGCCCGGATCAAGATCCTTCCCAGACGCAAGCTGCCATCAACTTGAACTCTGGCTGCTATTGTAGGGCTAAATGCCTCCTAAAAACTGGCATCATGGATCAGGGAGACTGAGTTTTCTTTCACGTGGAAAAGCGCCATTGTTTGAATCGAAGGCCCCATGTCTGGGAGTTGACATCCGCTTGGTGAAATTCCGCATGGATTAAGATTCCTCGCAGAGCCAAGCTGCCACCGACAATGACCCTGGCTGCCCTTGCAGGGCCAAAACCCTCCTCCAAACTGACATCAAGAAACTGGGCGGCAGAGTCTCTTTCTCAGAGAAAACGGACACTTTTGGTCTCGCCCGAAAACTGTGCTCCCGGACCCTCCTGAAATCCGATGGATCAAGATTTTTCCTACGCAAGCGCCATCAGCGAACTCTGTTGATTGTAGGCTAAACCCTCCACCAAAACGACATCATGAATCTGGGGCCTAGTTTTCACGTGGAAAAGTGCCATCGGTTGTATCTAGGCCCATGTCTGGTCAACTCCCCCTCTTCAAATTCCGCATTGCCAGATCCCTCCGACCAACTTGCGACAACAAGACCCTGCTCCTGCAGGGCCAAAAACCCTCCTCCAAACTGACATCAAGAATCTGGGGGGCAACTTCTCTTTCCAGACAAGACATTTTTTGTGCATTTCCGAAGCACTGTGCTCCCGGACGCCATCTGAAATGCCGCACGCATCAAGATCCCTCCCAGACCCAAGCTGAAATCAACTAGAACTCTTGCTGCAATTGTAGGGCTAAATGCCTCCTAAAAACTGGCATCATGAATCTGGGAGACTGAGTTTTCTTTCACGTGGAAAAGCGCAATCGTTTGTAGAGAAGGTCCCATGTCTGGGAGTCGACTGCTGCCTCTTCAAATTCCGCATGGAGCCAGATTCCTCACCGACACAAGTTGCCACCGAGAAGGACCCTGGCTGCCCTTGCAGGGCCAAAACCCTGCTGCAAACTGACATCAAGAAACTGGGGGGCAGAGTTCTCTTTCTCAGAGAAAAGGGACACTTTTTGTATCCCAGCCCTAAGGCACGGTTCTCCCGGACGCCACCTGAAACGCCGAAAGGATCAAGATCCTTCCCAGACCCAAGCTGCCATCAACTAGAACTCTGGCTGCAATTGTAGGGCTAAATGCCTCCTTAAAACTGGCATCATGGGTCTGGGGGACTGAGTTTTCTTTCATGTAGAAAAGCGCCATCGTTTGTATCGAAGGCCCCATGTCTGGGAGTCGACTGCTGCCTCCTGAAATTCCGCATGGATCAAGATTCCTCACGGACACAAGCTGCATCCTAAAAGAGCCCTGGCTGCCCTTGCAGGGCCAAAACCCTCCTCCAAACTGACATCAAGAAACTGGGGGGCGGACTTCTCTTTCTCAGAAGAAAGGACACTTTTTGTGTCCCGGCCCTAAGGCACTGTGCTCCCGGACGCCACCTGAAATACCGCACGGATCAAGATCCTTCCCAGACCCAAGCTGCCATCAACTAGAACTCTGGTTGCAATTGTAGGGCTAAATGCCTCCTAGAAACTGGCATCATGGATCTGGGGAACTGAGTGTTCTTTCACGTGGAAAAGCGCCATTGTTTGTATCGAATGCCCCATGTCTGGGAGTTGACATCCGCTAGCTATTATTCCGCATGGATTAAGATTCCTCGCAGACCCAAGCTGCTACCGATAAGGACCCTGGCTGCAATTGCAGGGCCAAAACCCTCCTCCAAACTGACATAAAAAAAGTGGGGGTCGGAGTTCTCTTTCTCAGAGAAAAGGGACACTGTGTCCCGGCCCAAAGGCACTGTTCCCCCGGACGCCACCTGAAATGCCGCCCGGATCAAGATCCTTCCCAAACCCAAGCTGCCGTCAACTAGAACTCTGGCTGCAATTCTAGGGCTAAATGCCTCCTTAAAATTGGCGTCATGGATCTGGGAGACAGAGTTTTCTTTCACGTTGAAAAGCGCCACTGTTTGTATCGAAGGCCCCATGTCTGGGAGTAGACTGCTGCCTCATGAAATTCCGTACGGATCTAGATTCCTCACAGACACAAGCTGCCGTCAAAAAGAGCCCAGGCTGCCCTTGCAGGGCCAAAACCCTCCTCCAAACTGACATCATAAAACCATGGGGCAGAGTTCTCTTTCTCAGAGAAAAGGGACACTTTTTGTGTCCCGGCCCGAAGGCACTGTGCTCCATGACGCCACCTGAAATGCCGCACGGATCAAGATCCTTCCCAGACGCAAGCTGCCATCAACTTGAACTCTGGCTGCTATTGTAGGGCTAAATGCCTCCTAAAAACTGGCATCATGGATCAGGAAGACTGAGTTTTCTTTCACGTGGAAAAGCGCCATTGTTTGAATCGAAGGCCCCATGTCTGGGAGTTGACATCCGCTTGGTGAAATTCCGCATGGATTAAGATTCCTCGCAGAGCCAAGCTGCCACCGACAATGACCCTGGCTGCCCTTGCAGGGCCAAAACCCTCCTCCAAACTGACATCAAGAATGTGTGGGCAGACTTCTCTTTCTCAGAGAAAAGGGACACTTTTTGTGTCTCGGCCGAAGGAACTGTGCTCCCGGACGCCTCCTGAAAATCCGTATGGATCAAGATTTTTCGCTGACGCAAGCTGCCATCAGCTGGAACTCTGGTTGATTTGTAGGGCTAAAACCCTCCACCAAACCGACATCATGAATCTGGGGGCCTAGGTTTTTTTCACGTGGAAAAGTGCCATCGTTTGTATCGTAGGCCCATGTCTGGGGGTCAACTGCCCCCTCTTCAAATTCCGCATTGAGCCAGATCCCTCGCAGACCCAAGCTGCGACAGACAAGGACCCTGGCTGCCCTTGCAGGGCCAAAACCCTCCTCCAAACTGACATCAAGAAACTGGGGGGCAGACTTCTCTTTCTCAGAAGAAAGGACACTTTTTGTGTGCCGGCCCTAAGGCACTGTTCTCCCGGACGCCACCTGAAATACCGCACGGATCAAGATCCTTCCCAGACCCAAGCTGCCATCAACTAGAACTCTGGTTGCAATTGTAGGGCTAAATGCCTCCTAGAAACTGGCATCATGGATCTGGGGAACTGAGTTTTCTTTCACGTGGAAAAGCGCCATTGTTTGTATCGAATGCCCCATGTCTGGGAGTATACAGCCGCTTGCGGAAATTCCGCATGGATTAAGATTCCTCGCAGACCCAAGCTGCCACCGATAAGGACCCTGGCTGCAATTGCAGGGCCAAAACCCTCCTCCAAAGTGACATAAAAAAAGTGGGGGTCGGAGTTCTCTTTCTCAGAGAAAAGGGACACTGTGTCCCGGCCCAAAGGCACTGTTCCCCCGGACGCCACCTGAAATGCCGCCCGGATCAAGATCCTTCCCAAACCCAAGCTGCCGTCAACTAGAACTCTGGCTGCAATTCTAGGGCTAAATGCCTCCTTAAAATTGGCGTCATGGATCTGGGAGACAGAGTTTTCTTTCACGTAGAAAAGCGCCACTGTTTGTATCGAAGGCCCCATGTCTGGGAGTAGACTGCTGCCTCATGAAATTCCGTACGGATCTAGATTCCTCACAGACACAAGCTGCCACCAAAAAGAGCCCAGGCTGCCCTTGCAGGGCCAAAACCCTCCTCCAAACTGACATCAAGAAACTGGGGGGCAGAGTTCTCTTTCTCAGAAAAAAAGACACTTTTTGTGTCCCGGCCCTAAGGCACTGTGCTCCCGGAAATCATCTGAAATGCCGCCCAGATCAAGATCCTTCCCAGACGCAAGCCGCAATCAACTAGAACTCTGGCTGCAATTGTTGAGCTAAATGCCTCCTTAAAACTGGAATCATGGATCTGGGAGACTGAGTTTTCTTTCACGTGAAAAAGCGCCATCGTTTGTATCGAATGCCCCATGTCTGGGAGTATACAGCCGCTTGCGGAAATTCCGCATGGATTAAGATTCCTCGCAGACCCAAGCTGCCACCGACAAGGACCCTGGCTGCCCTTGCAGGCCAAAACCCTCCTCCAAACTGACATCAAGAAAGTGGGGGGCAGAGTTCTCTTTCTCAGAGAAAAGGGACACTTTTTGTGTCCCGGCCCTAAGGCACTCTGCTCCCGGACGCCACCTGAAATGCCGAACGGATCAAGATCCTTCCCAGACCCAATCTGCCATCAACTAGAACTCTGGCTGCAATTGTAGGGCTAAATGCCTCCTAAAAACTGGCATCATGGATCTGGAGGACTGAGTTTTCTTTCACGTGGATAAGTGCCATCATTTGTATCGTAGGCCCCATGTCTGGGAATCAAATGCCGCCTATTCAAATTCCGCATGGAGCAAGATCCCTCACAGACACAAGCTGCCACTGAGAAGAACCATGGCTGCCCTTGCAGGGCCAAAACCCTCCTCCAAACTGACATCAAGAAACTGGGGGGCAGAGTTCTCTTTCTCAGAGAAAAGGGACACTTTTTTTTTCTTGGCCCGAAGGCACTATTCTCCCGGACACCACCTGAAATGCCGCCCAGATCAAGATCCTTCCCAGACGCAAGCTGCCATCAACTAGAACTCTGGCTGCAATTGTTGAGCTAAATGCCTCCTTAAAACTGGAATCATGGATCTGGAGGACTGAGTTTTCTTGCACGTGGAAAAGCGCCATCGTTTGTATTGAAGGCCCCATGTCTGGGAGTACACTGCCCGCTCTTCAAATTCTGCATGGATCAAGATTCCTCACGGACACAAGCTGCATCCTAAAATAGCCCTGGCTGCCCTTGCAGGGCCAAAACCCTCCTCCAAACTGACATCAAGAAACTGGGGGGCAGAGTTCTCTTTCTCCGAGGAAACGACACTTTTTGTGTCCCGGCCCTAAGGTACTGTGCTCCCGGACGCAGCCTGAAATGCCGCCCGGACCAAGATCCTTCCAGACGCAAGCTGCCATCAACTAGAACTCTGGCTGCAATTGTAGGGCTAAATGCCTCCTAAAAACTGGCATCATGGATCAGGGAGACTGAGTTTTCTTTCACGTGGAAAAGCGCCACTGTTTGCATCGAAGGCCCCATGTCTGGGAGTTGACATCCGCTTGCGGAAATTCCGCATGGATTAAGATTCCTCGCAGAGCCAAGCTGCCACCGAGAAGGACCCTGGCTGCCCTTGCAGGGCCAAAACCCTCCTCCAAACTGACATCAAGAATGTGTGGGGCAGACTTCTCTTTCTCAGAGAAAAGGGACACTTTTTGTGTCTCGGCCCGAAGGAACTGTGCTCCCGGACGCCTCCTGAAAATCCGTATGGATCAAGATTTTTCGCTGACGCAAGCTGCCATCAGCTGGAACTCTGGTTGATTTTGTAGGGCTAAAACCCTCCACCAAACCGACATCATGAATCTGGGGGCCTAGGTTTTTTTCACGTGGAAAAGTGCCATCGTTTGTATCGTAGGCCCCATGTCTGGGGGTCAACTGCCCCCTCTTCAAATTCCGCATTGAGCCAGATCCCTCGCAGACCCAAGCTGCGACAGACAAGGACCCTGGCTGCCCTTGCAGGGCCAAAACCCTCCTCCAAACTGACATCAAGAATCTGGGGGGCAGACTTCTCTTTCTCAGACAAAAGGGACATTTTTGTGTGCATTTCCTAGAAGCACTGTGCTCCCGGACGCCATCTGAAATGCCGCACGCATCAAGATCCCTCCCAGACCCAAGCTGAAATCAACTAGAACTCTTGCTGCAATTGTAGGGCTAAATGCCTCCTAAAAACTGGCATCATGAATCTGGGAGACTGAGTTTTCTTTCACGTAGAAAAGCGCAATCGTTTGTAGAGAAGGTCCCATGTCTGGGAGTCGACTGCTGCCTCTTCAAATTCCGCATGGAGCCAGATTCCTCACCGACACAAGCTGCCACCGAGAAGGACCCTGGCTGCCCTTGCAGGGCCAAAACCCTGCTGCAAACTGACATCAAGAAACTGGGGGGCAGAGTTCTCTTTCTCAGAAAAAAAGACACTTTTTGTGTCCCGGCCCTAAGGCACTGTGCTCCCGGACACCACCTGAAATGCCGCACGGATCAAGATCCTTCCCAGACGCAAGCTGCCATCAACTTGAACTCGGTCTGCAATTGTAGGGCTAAATGCCTCCTAAAAACTGGCATCATGGATCCGGGGGACTGAGTTTTCTGTCACGTGGAAAAGCGCCATTGTTTGTATCGGAGCCCCCATGTCTGGGTGTCGACAACCGCTTGCGGAAATTCCGCATAAATTAAGATTCCTCACAGACACAAGCTGCCACTGAGAAGGACCCTGGCTGCCCTTGCAGGGCCAAAACCCTCCTCCAAACTGACATCAAGAAACTGGGGGGCAGAGTTCTCTTTCTCAGAGAAAAGGGACACTTTTTGTGTCCCGGCCCTAAGGCACGGTGCTCCAGGACGTCACCTGTAATTCCGTATGGATCAAGATTATTCACTTACGCAAGCTGCCATCAGCTAGAACTCTGGCTGCATTTGTAGGGCCAAAACCCTCTACCAAACTGGCGTCATGGATCTGGGAGACTTAGTTTTCTTTCACGTGGAAAAGTGCCATCATTCTTATCATAGGCCCCGTGTCTGGGAGTCAACTGCAGCCTGTTCAAATTCCGCATGGAGCAAGACCACTCAGAGACGCAACGTGCCACTGACTAGGACCCTGGCTGCCCTTGCAGGGCCAAAACCCTCCTCCAAACTGACATCAAGAAACTGGGGGGCAGACTTCTCTTTCTCAGATAAAAGGGACCTTTTCCTGTGCACGTTCTAGAATCACTGTGCTCCCGGACGCCACCTGAAATGCTGCACGGATCAAGATCCGTCCCAGACCCAAGCTGCCATCAACTAGAACTCTGGCTGCAATTGTAGGGCTAAATGCCTCCTAAAAACTGGCATCATGCATCTGGGGGACTGAGTTTTCTTTCACATTGAAAAGCGCCCATGTTTGTATCGAAGGCCATGTTGGGAGACTGATGGCTCTGATATTCCGCGTCAAGATTCTCGAGACCAAGCTGCCACCGACAAGGACCGTGGCTGCCCTTGCAGGGCCAAAACCCTCCTCCAAACTGACATCAAGAAACTGGGAGTCAGAGTTCTCTTTCTCAGAAGAAAGGGTCACATTTTGTGTCCTGGCCCTAAGGCACTGTTCAACCGAACTCCATCTGAAATGCCACACGGGTCAAGATCCTTCCCAGACCCAATCTGCCATCAACTAGAACTCTGGCTGCAATTGTAAAGCTAAATGCCTCCTTAAAACTGGCATCATGGATCTGGGGGACTGAGGTTTTTTTCACGTGGAAAAGCGCCATTGTTTGTATCGAAGGCCCCATGTCTGGGAGTTGACATCCGCTAGCTATTATTCCGCATGGATTAAGATTCCTCGCAGACACAAGCTGCAGACAAAAAGAGCCCAGGCTGCCCTTGCAGGGCCAAAACCCTCCTCCAAACTGACATCAAGAAACTGGGGGGCAGACTTCTCTTTCTCAGAGGAAAGGGACACTTTTTGTGTCCCGGCCCGAAGGCACTGTGCTACCGGAAGGCACCTGAAATGCCGCCCAGATCAAGATCCTTCCCAGACCCAAGCTGCCATCAACTAGAATTCTGGCTGCAATTGTAAAGCTAAATGCCTCCTTAAAACTGGAATCATGGATCTGGAGGACTGAGTTTTCTTTCACGTGGAAAAGCGCCATTGTTTGTATCGAAGGCCCCATGTCTGGGAGTACACTGCCACCTCTTCAAATTCTGCACGGATCACGATTCCTCACGGACACAAGCTCAATACTTAAATAGCCCCGGCTTCCCTTGCAAGGCCAAAACCGTCCTCTAAACTGACATCAAGAAACTGGGGGGCAGACTTCTCTCTGTCAGAGAAAAGGGACACTTTTTGTGTCCCAGCCCTAAGGCACTGTTCTCCCGGACGCCACCTGAAATGCTGGACGGATCAAGATCCTTCCCAAACCCAAGCTGCCATTAACTTGAACTCTGGTTGCAATTTTAGGGCTAAATGCCTCCTTAAAATTGGCATCATGGATCTGGCAGACTGAGTTTTCTTTCACGTAGAAAAGCGCCATTGTTTGTATCGAATGTCCCATGTCTGGGAGTCGACTGCTGCCTCCTGAAATTCTGCATGGATCAAGATTCCTCACGGACACAAGCTGCATCCTAAAAGAGCCCTGGCTGCCCTTGCCGGGCCAAAACCCTCCTCCAAACTGACATCAAGAAACTGGGGGGCAGACTTCTCTTTCTCAGAAAAAAGGACACTTTTTGTGTCCCGGCCCGAAGGCACTGTGCTCCCGGACGCCACCTGAAATGCTGCACGGATCAAGATCCTTCCCAGACAAAAGATGCCATCAACTAGAACTCTGGCTGCAATTGTAGGGCTAAATGCCTCCTAAAAACTGGCATCACGGATCTGGGGGACTGAGTTTTCTTTCACATGGAAAAGCGCCATTGTTTTTATCGAAGGCCACATATCTGGGAGTTGACAGCCGCATGCTGAAATTCCGCATGGATTAAGATTCCTCGCAGACCCAGGCTGCCACCGACAAGGACCCTGGCTGCCCTTGCAGGGCCAAAACCCTCCTCCAAACTGACATCAAGAAACTGGGGGCAGAGTTCTCTTTCTCAGAGAAAAGGGACACGTTTTGTGTCCCGGCCCTAAGGCACTGTGCTCCCACATGCCACCTGAAATTCCGTATGGATCAAGATTATTCGCTGACGCAAGCTGCCATCAACTAGAACTCTGGTTGCAATTGTAGGGCTAAAACCCTCTACCAAACTGGCGTCATGGATCTGGGAGGCTTAGTTTACTTTCACGTGGAAAAGTGCCATCATTCTTATCATAGGCCCCGTGTCTGGGAGTAAACTGCCGCCTGCTGAAATTCCGCATGGAGCAAGATTCCTTACAGACGCAAGCTGCCACTGACTAGGACCCTGGCTGCCCTTGCAGGGCCAAAACCCTCCTCCAAACTGACATCAAGAAACTGGGGGGCAGACTTCTCTTTCTCAGAGAAACAGACACTTTTTGTGTCCCGGCCCGAAGGCACCGTGCTTCCGGACGCCACCTGAAATGCTGCATGGATCAAGATCCTTCCCAGACCCAAGCTGCCATCAACTTGAACTCGGTCTGCAATTGTAGGGCTAAATGCCTCCTAAAATCTGGCATCATGAATCTGGGAGACTGAGTTTTCTTTCACTTGGAAAAGCACCATCGTTTGTATCGAAGGCCCCATGTCTGGGAGTCGAATGCCGCCTCCTGATATTCCGCACGGATAACGATTCCTCGCAGACCCAAGCTGCCACCGAGAAGGACCCTGGCTGCCCTTGCAGGGCCAAAACCCTCCTTCAAACTGACATCAAGAAAGTGGGGGGCAGAGTTCTCTTTCTCAGAGAAAAGGGACACTTTTGTGTCTCGGCCCTAAGGCACTGTGCTCCCTGCTTCCTCCTGAGAATCTGTATGGATCAAGATTCCTCGCAGACCCAAGCTGCCATCAACTAGAACTCTGGCTGCAATTGTAGGGCTAAATGCCTCCTAAAAACTGGCATCATGGATCTGGGGGACTGAGGTTTTTTTCACGTGGAAAAGCGTCATTGTTTGTATCGAAGACCCCATGTCTGGGAGTTGACATCCTCTAGCTATTATTCTGCATGGATTAAGATTCCTCGCAGACACAAGCTGCTGTCAAAAAGAGCCCAGGCTGCCCTTGCAGGGCCAAAACCCTCCTCCAAACTGACATCAGGAAACTGGGGGCAGAGTTCTCTTTCTCAGAGAAAAGGGACACTTTTTGTGTCCCGGCCCTAAGGCACTGTGCTCCCACATGCCACCTGAAATTCCGTATGGATCAAGATTATTCGCTGACGCAAGCTGCCATCAACTAGAACTCTGGTTGCAATTGTAGGGCTAAAACCCTCTACCAAACTGGCGTCATGGATCTGGGAGGCTTAGTTTTCTTTCACGTGGAAAAGTGCCATCATTCTTATCATAGGCCCCGTGTCTGGGAGTAAACTGCCGCCTGCTGAAATTCCGCATGGAGCAAGATTCCTTACAGACGCAAGCTGCCACTGACTAGGACCCTGGCTGCCCTTGCAGGGCCAAAACCCTCCTCCAAACTGACATCAAGAAACTGGGGGGCAGACTTCTCTTTCTCAGAGAAACAGACACTTTTTGTGTCCCGGCCCGAAGGCACCGTGCTCCCGGACGCCACCTGAAAT
>JAVTVJ010004994.1:0-10700 GCA_034509425.1 Eopsaltria australis | reverse complement strand
CCCTGTGAGTGTCAGGGACATGGCCGAGGTTTGGCAGCTTGGGGACCCCTGGGATGTCCCCATGGAGCCCCTGTGAGTGTGTGTGGCATCTCTGGTGTTTGGCACTCTGCGGATTCCCGGGATGTCCCCATGGAACCCGTGTGAGTGTCTGTGACATGCTGGCTCTTTGTCAGCCTCGGGTCTCCTGGGAAGTCGCCATGGAACTGTTGTGAGTGTCTGTGATATCCCAGTTGCTTGGAAGCCCGGGGTCTCCTGGGATGTCGCCCTTGATCAGCTGTGAATGTTTGTGACATCCCGGCTCTTTGGCTGCCTGGGGACAGCAGGGAAGTCCCGATGGAGCCCCTGTGAGTGTCTGTGACATCGTTGCTTTTTGAGAGCCTGTGGACTCATGGGATTTCAGTCTGGAGCCCCTGTGAGTGTCTGTGACATGCCGGTGCTTTGGCAGCCAGTGGATTCGCGGGATGTCTCCATGGAGCTGCTGGCATTGTCTGTGACATCCTGGCTCTTTGCACTCTGGGGTCCTGGTGATGTAACTCTGCAGCCCCTGTGACATGTCTGTACATTCCCAGCTGTTGAGGAGTCTGGCATAGCTGGCATGTCTGATGGATCCTGTGAGTGTCGGGTGACATGCGGCTCGTTGCAGCCTGGCACTGTCGGCATACCAGATGGAGCAAGCTGTGAGTGTCTGGCACATCCTGCTCTTTGGGAAAACAGGGTAAGGCAGGGATGTCCGCATGGGGCCCCTTTGGGTAACTGTGACATGCTGTCTCTTGGGCAGCCTGGGGACTCCTGCGATGTCCCCATGGAGGCCCTGTGAGTGTCTTTGACATCCGTGCTCTTTGGCCTTGTGGGGATTGCGGGCATAAGGCCGTTGAAGCCTTGTAGTGTCTGTGAGGTCCTGGCTCTTTGGCTGCCTGGAAAGTCCGGGGATGTCGCCATGGAATCCTTTGGAATTTCTGTGGCATCTTAGCTCCTTGGAAATCTGGGGACTGCTGGGGTATCAGCATGGAAGCCGCGTGAAAGTCTGTGACATCTGGGCTCTTAGGCAGGCGGGGATCACATGGGCTGTGGCTATGGAGCCCATGTGAGTTTCTGTGGCATGGCAGGTTTTTGGAAGCTTGGGGACTCCTGGGATTTCACCATGGTGCTGCTGTGAGAGTCTGTGACATCGTGGCTCTTTGGGAGCCTGGGCACTCCTGGGATGTCACTCTTGAGCACCTGTGAGTGTGTGTGACATGCCGGCTCTTTGGCAGTCTGTGGATTCAGGGGGTGTCTGCATGGAGCTCCTGCTAGTGTGTGTTGCATCCTGGCTCTTTGTTACTCTGGGGGCTCCTGGGATGGCAGTCTGAGCCCCTGTGAAGTCGTGACCTTCCCATCTTTTTCTTTTTTGGGGGGGGGGGGAAGGGGGGGGGGGCCCCTGGGACCCCAAAAACCCTGCGGGGATATGTGCCTGGATCCCTGTGAGAGGTTGTGTGACAGGCCAGCTCTGTGCAGCTTGGGGACCCCTGGGAGTGTGCATGGAGCCCCTGTGAGTGGTGTGTGGCACTCTGGTTGTTTGGCCCTCTGGGGATTCCCGGGATGTCCCCATGGAAACCCGTGTGATTGTCTCGACGCGACATGCGGGCTCTTTGCGCCTTGGGTCTCCTGGGAGTCGCCATGGAACTGTTGTGAGTGTCCTTGATATCCCAGTTGCTGGAAGCCCGGGGTCTCCTGGGATGTCGCCATTGATCAGCTGTGAATGTTTGTGACATCCCGGCTCTTTGGGTGCATGGGGACAGCAGGGAAGTCCCGATGGAGCCCCTGTGAGTGTCTGTGACATCGTGGCTGTTTGAGAGCCTGTGGACTTGTGGGATATCAGTCTGGAGCCCCTCTGAGTGTCTGTGACATGCCGGTGCATTGGCAGCCTGTGGATTCGAGGGATGTCTCCATGGAGCTGCTGGCATTGTCTGTGACATCCTGGCTCTTTGGCACTCTGGGGGCTCCTGGGATGTCACTCTGCAGCCCCTGTGAATGTCTGTGACATCCCAGCTGTTGAGGAGTCTGGGCATAGCTGGCATGTCTGCATGGATCCCCTGTGAGTGTCGGTGACATGCCGGATCTTTGGCAGCCTGGGCACTGCTGGCATGACCCGATGGAGCAGCTGTGAGTGTCTGTGACATCCCTGCTCTTTGGAAGACAGGGTAAGGCAGGGATGTCCGCATGGGGCCCCTTTGGGTAACTGTGACATGCTGTCTCTTTGGCAGCCTGGGGACTCCTGCGATGTCCCCATGGAGGCCCTGTCAGTGTCTTTGACATCCCTCCTCTTTGGCCTTGTGGGGATTGCGGGCATAAGGCCGTTGAAGCCTTGCGAGTGTCTGTGAGGTCCTGGCTCTTTGGCTGCCTGGAAAGTCCGGGGATGTCGCCATGGAATCCTTATGAATTTCTGTGACATCTTAGCTCTTTGGAAATCTGGGGACTGCTGGGGTATCAGCCTGGAAGCCGCGTGAAAGTCTGTGACATCTGGGCTCTTAGGCAGGCGGGGATCACATGGGCTGTGGCTATGGAGCCCATGTGAGTTTCTGTGGCATGGCAGGTTTTTGGAAGCTTGAGGACTCCTGGATCTTCACCATGGAGCCGCTGTGAGTGTCTGTGACATAGTGGCTCTTTGGGAGCCTGGACACTCCTGGGATGTCACTCTTGAGCACCTGTGAGTGTGTGTGACATGCCGGCTCTTTGGCAGTCTGTGGATTCATGGGGTGTCTGCATGGAGCTCCTGCTAGTGTGTGTTGCATCCTGGCTCTTTTGTGCTCTGGGGGCTCCTGGGATGGCAGTCTGGAGCCCCTGTGAATGTCTGTGATTTCCCATCTCTTGGGGAGCCTGGGGATACGTGGGATGTGTGCATGGATGCCCTGTGAGTGTGTGTGACATGCCAGCTCTGTGGCAGCTTGGGGACACCTGGGATGTCTGCATGGAGCCCCTGTTGAGTGTGTGTGGCATCTCTGGTGGTTGCACTCTGGGATTTCCCGGATGCTCCCCATGGCAACGCCGTCTGTGATTGTCTGCACATGCTGGCTCTTTGTCAGCCTTGGGTCTCCTGCGCGAAAAGGTTTTTCCCGGGGCCCATTGGGGGGGCGGGGAACTGTTGGAGTGTCTGTGATATCCAGTTGCTTGGAAGCCCCGGGGTCTCCTTGGGATGCGCCATTGATCAGCTTGTGAATTTTGTGAACTTCCCGGCTCTGGCGTGCCGGGACAGCAGGGAAGTCACGATGGAGCCCCTGTGAGTGTCTGTGACATCGTGGCTGTTTGAGAGCCTGTGGACTTGTGGGATGTCAGTCTGGAGCCCCTGTGAGTGTCTGTGACATGCCGGGGCTTTGGCAGCCTGTGGATTCGAGGGATGTCTCCGTGGAGCTGCTGGCATTGTCTGTGACATGCTGGCTCTTTGGCACTCTGGGGGCTCCTGGGATGTCACTCTGCAGCCCCTGTGAATGTCCGTATCATCCCAGCTGTTGAGGAGTCTGGGCATAGCTGGCATGTCTGCATGGATCCCCTGTGAGTGTCGGTGACATGCCGGCTCTTTGGCAGCCTGGGCACTGCTGGCATGACCCGCTGGAGCAGCTGGGAGTGTCTGTGACATCCCTGCTCTTTGGAAGACAGGGTAAGGCAGGGATGTCCGCATGGGGTCCCCTTGGGTAACTGTGACATGCTGTCTCTTTGGCAGCCTGGGGACTCCTGCGATGTCCCCATGGAGGCCCTGTGAGTGTCTTTGACATCCCTGCTCTTTGGCTTTGTGGGGATTGCGGGCATAAGGCCGTTGAAGCCTTGCGAGTGTCTGTGAGGCCCCGGCTCTTTGGCCCTGCCTCGCTCAGAAAGTCCCGGGTATATTGTTCACCTATGGCACAACTACTTTGCAATTCTTCCTTTGTGTCATTCTTAGCTCCTTGGAAATCTGGGGACTGCTGGGGTATCAGCATGGAAGCCGCGTGAAAGTCTGTGACATCTGGGCTCTTAGGCAGGCAGGGATCACATGGGATGTGGCTATGGAGCCCATGTGAGTTTCTGTGGCATGGCAGGTTTTTGGAAACTTGGGGACTCCTGGGATTTCACCATGGAGCCGCTGTGAGTGTCTGTGACATCGTGGCTCTTTGGGAGCCTGGACACTCCTGGGAGGTCACTCTTGAGCACCTGTGAGTGTGTGTGACATGCCGGCTCTTTGGCAGTCTGTGGATTCATGGGGTGTCTGCATGGAGCTCCTGCTAGTGTGTGTTGCATCCTGGCTCTTTGTCACTCTGGGGGCTCCTGGGATGGCAGTGTGGAGCCCCTGTGAATGTCTGTTACTTTCCATCTCTTGGGGAGCCTAGGGATACGTGGGATGGTGCATGGATCCCCTGTGAGTGTGTGTGACATAGCCAGCTCTTTGCAGCTTGGAGGACACCTGGATGTGCATGGGCAGCCCTTGTGAGTGGTGGCATCTCTGCGTGTTGGCACTCTGGGATCCAGATGTCCCATGGAACCCGTGTGAGTGTCGTGAAACATGCTGGCTCTTTGTCAGCTCGGGTCTCCTGAAGTCACATGAACTGTTGTGAAGTGTCTGTGATATCCCAGTTGCTTGGAAGCCCGGGGTCTCCGGGGATGTCGCCATTGATCAGCTGTGAATGTTTGTGACATCCCGGCTCTTTGGGTGACTGGGGACAGCAGGGAAGTCCCGATGGAGCCCCTGTGAGTGTCTGTGACATCGTTGCTTTTTGAGAGCCTGTGGACTCATGGGATGTCAGTCTGGAGCCCCTGTGAGTGTCTGTGACATGCCGGGGCTTTGGGTCCTGTGGATTCGAGGGATGTCTCCATGGAGCTGCTGGCATTGTCTGTGACATCCTGGCTCTTTGGCACTCTGGGGGCTCCTGGGATGTCACTCTGCAGCCCCTGTGAATGTCTGTGACATCCCAGCTGTTGAGGAGTCTGGGCATAGCTGGCATGTCTGCATGGATCCCCTGTGAGTGTCGGTGACATGCCGGCTCTTTGGCAGCCTGGGCACTCCTGGCATGACCCGATGGAGCACCTGGGAGTGTCTGTGACATCCCTGCTCTTTGGAAGACAGGGTAAGGCAGGGATGTCCGCATGGGGTCCCCTTGGGTAACTGTGACATGCTGTCTCTTTGGCAGCCTGGGGACTCCTGCGATGTCCCCATGGAGGCCCTGTGAGTGTCTTTGACATCCGTGCTCTTTGGCCTTGTGGGGATTGCGGGCATAAGGCCGTTGAAGCCTTGGAGTGTCTGTGAGGTCCTGGCTCTTTGGCTGCCTGGAAAGTCCGGGGATGTCACCATGGAATCCCTTGGAATTTCTGTGACATCTTAGCTCCTTGGAAATCTGGGGACTGCTGGGGTATCAGCATGGAAGCCGCGTGGAAGTCTGTGACATCTGGGCTCTTTGGCAGGCAGGGATCACATGGGATGTAGCTATGGAGCCCATGTGAGTTTCTGTGGCCTGGCAGGTTTTTGGAAGCTTGGGGACTCCTGGGATTTCACCATGGAGCCGCTGTGAGTGTCTGTGACATGGCAGCTCTTAGAGAGCCTGAGAACACCTTGGATGTCTGCATGGTGCTGCTGTGAGTGTCTGTGACATCGTGGCTCTTTGGGAGCCTTGGCACTCCTGGGATGTCACTCTTGAGCACCTGTGAGTGTGTGTGACATGCCGGCTCTTTGGCAGTCTGTGGATTCATGGGCTGTCTGCATGGAGCTCCTGCTAGTGTGTGTTGCATCCTGGCTCTTTGTCACTCTGGGGGCTCCTGGGATGGCAGTCTGGAGCCCCTGTGAATGTCTGTGACTTCCGATCTCTTTGGGAGCCTGGGGATACGTGGGATGTGTGCATGGATCCCCTGTGAGTTTGCTTTGACATGCCAGCTCTTGGCAGCTTGGGCGGGACCACCTGGGATGGTGCATGGCAGCCCCTGTGAGTGTCAGCTGACATGGCCCAAGGTTTTTGCAGCTTGGGACCCCTGGATGTCCCCATGGAGCCCCTGGCTGCAGTGTGTCTGCATTCTCTGACCGTGTTTGCACTTTGGATTCCGCGAATTCCCCCATGCGAACCCGTTGAGCGTTGTCTGTGACATGCTGGCTTCTGTTGTCAGCCTTGGGTCTCCGGGGAAGTCGCCATGGAACTGTTGTGAGTGTCTGTGATATCCCAGTTGCTTGGAAGCCCGGGGTCTCCTGGGATGTCGCCATTGATCAGCTGTGAATGTTTGTGACATCCCGGCTCTTTGGGTGACTGGGGACCGCAGGGAAGTCCCGATGGAGCCCCTGTGAGTGTCCGTGACATCCTGGCTGTTTGAGAGCCTGTGGACTCGTGGGATGTCAGTCTGGAGCCCCTGTGAGTGTCTGTGACATGCCGGTGCTTTGGCAGCCTGTGGATTCGAGGGATGTCTCCATGGAGCTGCTGGCATTGTCTGTGACATCCTGGCTCTTTGCCACTCTGGGGGATCCTGGATGTCACTCTGCAGGCCCCTGTGAATGTCTGTGACATCCCAGCTGTTGAGGAGTTGGCATAGCTGGCATGTCTGGCATGGATCCCCTGTGATGTCGGACATGCCGCGCTTTGGCAGCCTGGCACGCTGGCATGACCGTGACAGCTGTGAGTGTCTGTGACATCCATGCTTTTTGGAAGACTGGGTAAGGCAGGAGTCCGCATGGGCCCCCTTATGCGAACTGTGACAGCTGTTCTCTTGGCCAGCCTGGGGACTCTGCGATGTCCCATGGCAGGCCCTGATGAGTGTCTTTGACATCCCTGCTCTTGGGCCTTGTGGGAAATGCGGGCATAAGGCCGTTGAAGCCTTGCGAGTGTCTGTGAGGTCCTGGCTCTTTGGCTGCCTGGAAAGTCCGGGGATGTCACCATGGAATCCCTTGAAATTTCTGTGACATCTTAGCTCCGTGGAAATCTGGGGACTGCTGGGGTATCAGCATGGAAGCCGCGTGAAAGTCTGTGACATCTGGGCTCTTAGGCAGGCAGGGATCACATGGGCTGTGGCTATGGAGCCCATGTGAGTTTCTGTGGCATGGCAGGTTTTTGGAAGCTTGGGGACTCCTGGGATTTCACCATGAAGCCGCTGTGAGTGTCTGTGACATAATGGCTCTTTGGGAGCCTGGACACTCCTGGGATGTCACTCTAGAGCACCTGTGAGTGTGTGTGACATGCCGGCTCTTTGGCAGTCTGTGGATTCATGGGGTGTCTGCATGGAGCTCCTGCTAGTGTGTGTTGCATCCTGGCTCTTTGTCACTCTGGGGGCTCCTGGAATGGCAGTCTGGAGCCCCTGTGAATGTCTGTGACTTCCCGTCTCTTGGAGAGCCTGGGGTTAGGTGGGATGTGTGCACGGATGCCCTGTGAGTGTGTGTGACATGCCAGCTCTTTGGCAGCTTGGGGATCCCTGGGATGTGTGCATGGAGCCCCTGTGAGTGTCAGTGACATGGCCGAGGTTTGGCAGCTTGGGGACCCCTGGGATGTCCCCATGGAGCCCCTGTGAGTGTGTTGCATCTCTGGTGTTTGGCACTCTGGGGATTCCCGGGATGTCCCCATGGAACGCGTGTGAGTGTCTGTGACATGCTGGCTCTTTGTCAGCCTTGGGTCTCCAGGGAAGCCGCCATGGAACTGTTGTGAGTGTCTGTGATATCCCGTTGCTTGAAGCGGGTTCCTCCGCGGATGTCGCCATTTGATCAGCTGCTGAAGTTTTGTGAGCATTCCCGGCTCTTGGGTGACCTGGGGACAGCAGGGAAGTCCCGATGGAGCCCCTGTGAGTGTCTGTACATCGGGCTGTTTTGAGAGCCTGTGGACTTGTGGGCGATGTCAGTCTCGCAAGCCCCTGTGAGTGTTCTTGACATGCCCGGTGCTTTGGCAGCCTGTGAGGTTCGAGGATGTCTCCATGGAGCTGACTGGCATTGTCTGTACTCCTGCTCTTTGCGCTTGGGGGCTCCTGGCGCATGTCACTCTGCAGCCCCCTGTGAATGTCGTGACATCCCACCTGTTGCAGGAGTCTGAGACATAGCTGGCAGCTGCCATGGATCCCTGGAGTGTCATGGTGACATGGGCTCTTTGGCAGCCTGGGCACTGCTGGCATGTCTTCATGGAGCACCTGGGAGTGTCTGTGACATCCCCGCTCTTTGGAAGACAGGGTAAGGCAGAGATGTCCGCATGGGGCCCCTTTGGGTAACTGTGACATGCTGTCTCTTTGGCAGCCTGGGGACTCCTGGGATGTCCCCATGGAGGCCCTGTGAGTGTCTTTGACATCCCTGCTCTTTGGCCTTGTGGGGATTGCGGGCATAAGGCCGTTGAAGCCTTGTAGTGTCTGTGAGGTCCCGGCTCTTTGGCTGCCTGGAAAGTCCGGGGATGTCACCATGGAATCCCTTGGAATTTCTGTGACATCTTAGCTCCTTGAAATCTGGGGACTGCTGGGATATCAGCATGGAAGCGCATGAAATCTGTGAACATCTGGGCTCTTACAGGCACGGATCATCATGGGCTGGCTATGAGCCCATGTGAGTTCTGTGCATGGCAGGTTTTGAAGCTTGGGACTCCTGGGATTTCACCAATGGAGCCGCTGTGAGATCTTACATCGTGCGCTGTTTGGGAGCCTGACACCCTGCGGATGTCACTCTTGAGCACCTGTGAGTGTGTGTGACATGCCGGCTCTTTGGCAGTCTGTGGATTCATGGGGGGTCTGCATGGAGCTCCTGCTAGTGTGTGTTGCATCCTGGCTCTTTGTCACTCTGGGGGCTCCTGGGATGGCAGTGTGGAGCCCCTGTGAATGTCTGTGACTTCCCATCTCTTGGGGAGCCTGGGGATACGTGGGATTTGTGCATGGATCCCCTGTGAGTGTGTGTGACATGCCGGCTCTTGCAAGCCTTGGGATCCCTGGGATGTGTTACATGAGCCCCTGTGATAGTGCTTGGCATCTTCTGGTGTTTGGCACTCTTGGGATTCCCAGATGTCCCCATGAACCCGTGTGAGTGTCTGTGACATGCTGGCTCTTTGCCAGCCTCGGGTCTCTGGGAAAGCGCCATTCGAACTGTTTAGAGTGTCTGTGATATCCCAGTTGCTTGGAAGCCTGGGCCGTCTCCTGGGATGTCGCCATTGATCAGCTGTGAAGTTTGTGACATCCCGCTCTTGGGTGCCTGGGACAGCAGGGAGTCCCGATGGAGCCCCTGCTGAGTGTCCGTGACATCGTGGCTGTTTGAGAGCCTGTGGACTCATGGGATGTCAGTCTGGAGCCCCTGTGAGTGTCTGTGACATGCCGGTGCTTTGGCAGCCTGTGGATTCGAGGGATGTCTCCATGGAGCTGCTGGCATTGTCACTGACATGCTGGCTCTTTGGCACTCTGGGGTCTCCTGGGATGTCACTCTGCAGCCCCTGTGAATGTCTGTGACATCCCAGCTGTTAAGGAGTCTGGGCATAGCTGGCATGTCTGCATGGATCCCCTGTGAGTGTCGGTGACATGCCGGCTCTTTGGCAGCCTGAGCACTGCTGGCATGACCCGATGGAGCAGCTGTGAGTGTCTGTGACATCCCTGCTCTTTGGAAGACAGGGTAAGGCAGGGATGTCCGCATGGGGTCCCTTTAGGTAACTGTGACATGCTGTCTCTTTGGCAGCCTGGGGACTCCTGCGATGTCCCCATGGAGGCCCTGTGAGTGTCTTGGACATCCCTGCTCTTTGGCCGTGTGGGGATTGCGGGCATAAGGCCGTGGAAGCCTTGCGAGTGTCTGTGAGGCCCCGGCTCTTTGGCTGCCTAGAAAGTCCGGGGATGTCGCCATGGAATCCCTTGGAATTTCTGTGACATCTTAGCTCCTTGGAAATCTGGGGACTGCTGGGGTATCAGCATGGAAGCCGCGTGAAAGTCTGTGACATCTGGGTTCTTAGGCAGGCAGGGATCACATGGGCTGTGGCTATTGAGCCCATGTGAGTTTCTGTGGCATGGCAGGTTTTTGGAAGCTTGGGGACTCCTGGGATTTCCCCATGGAGCCGCTGTGAGTGTCTGTGACATCGTGGCTCTTTGGGAGCCCTGGACACTCCTGGGATGTCACTCTAGAGCACCTGTGAGTGTGTGTGACATGCCGGCTCTTTGGCAGTCTGTGGATTCATGGGGTGTCTGCATGGAGCTCCTGCTAGTGTGTGTTGCATCCTGGCTCTTTGGTGCTCTGGGGGCTCCTGGGAAGGCAGTCTGGAACCCCTGTGAATGTCTGTGACTTCCGTCTCTTGGGAACCTAGAGGGATAGGTGGGATAATGTGCATGGATGCCCTGTGAGTGTGTGTGACATGCCGGCTCTTTGGCAGCTTGGGGACACCTGGGATATGTGCATGGATCCCCTGTGAGGGTGTGTGTGACATGTAGCTCTTTGGCAGCTTGGGGACCCCTGGGATGTGTGCATGCAGGAGCCTAGTGGTGTGTGTGACATGCCAGCTCTTTGGCAACAGGGACCCCTGGGATGTGTGCATGGAGCCCCTGTGAGTGTGTGGCATCTCTGGTGTTTGGCACTCTGGGGATTCCCGGGATGTCCCCATGGAACCCGTGTGAGTGTCTGTGACATGCTGGCTCTTTGTCAGCCTCGGGTCTCCTGGGAAGTCGCCATGGAACTGTTGTGAGTGTCTGTGATATCCCAGTTGCTTGGAAGCCAGGGGTCTCCTGGGATGTCACCATTGATCAGCTGTGAATGTTTGTGACATCCCGGCTCTTTGGGTGCCTGGGGA
>JAVTVJ010004993.1:0-13031 GCA_034509425.1 Eopsaltria australis | reverse complement strand
CCCTACAGTGCAGCCAGGTTCTACAGCTGATGGCAGCTTGGGTCTGGGAAGGATCTTGATCCATGCGGCATTTCAGGTGGTGTCCGGGAGCAGAGTGCCTTAGGGCCGGGACACAAAAAGTGTCCCTTTTCTCTGAGAAAGATAGCTCTGCCCCCAGTTTCTTGATGTCAGTTTGGAGGAGGGTTTTGGCCCTGCAAGGGCAGCCAGTGTCCTAGTCGATGGCAGCTTGGGTCTACGAGGGATCTTGCTCCATGCAGAATTTGATGAGGCGGCCGTCGACTCCCAGACATGGGGCCTACGATACAAATGATGGCACTTTTCCACGTGAAAGAAAACTTAGGCCCCCAGATTCATGATGTCGGTTTGGTGGAGGGTTTTGGCCCTACAAATGCACCCAGAGTCCTGGTTGGTGGCATCTTGCGTCAGCGGAATGATCTTGATCCATCACAGATTTCAGGTGGGCGTCCAGGGCAGGAGGTGCCTTGGGGCCAGGGACACAAAAGGGTGTCCCTTTTCTCTGAGAAGAGAACTCTGCCCCAGTTTAAGTGATGTCAGTTTGGAGGGTTTTGGCCCTGCAAGGTGGCAGCCAGGACTCCTGTCGCGTTGGCAGCTTGGGTCTGAGGGAATCTTGATCCATGTCTGGCAGATTTGAGAGAGGCCTTGGCAGGGGCAGAGTGCCTTGGGGCCGGGACACAAAAAATGTCCCCTTTTCTCTGAGAAAGAGAACTCTGCCCCCCAGTTCCTTGATGTCAGTTTGGAGGAGGATTTTGGCCCTGCAAAGGCAGACAGGGTCCTTGTCGGTGGCAGCTTGGGTCTGCGAGGAATCTTAATCCATGCGGAATTTCAGCATGCGGCTGTCAACTCCCAGATATGTGGCCTTCGATGCAAACAATGGCCCATTTCCAAGTGAAAGAAAACTCAGTCCCCCAGATGCATGATGCCAGTTTTAGGAGGCATTTAGCCCTACAATTGCAGCCAGAGTTGTAGTTGATGGCAGCTTGGGTCTGGGAAGGATCTTGATCCATCTGGCATTTCAGGTGGCGTCAGTGTTGCACTTTCCCAAGGAAGAAACTCGAGATCATTTTAGCAAGGAGGTAATATAAAAGGGGATCTTTATTTTGAAGGTCTTCGGGAGCAGTTATGGAAAGGTGTCCATAAAAGCCCAGCCCCTCCAGGGGTGAGTACATATTTATAGCTTTTAGGAAATTAGCATAATTAAGAGCACCAATAATGAGAACAAGTGGCGATTCAATTCCCCCTCAGGTCCAGCCCCTTCCCTGGAGCCCCCTCTCAGCACTGGCTGCACTCTGCTTATGAAAATGTACCTCAGAGTTGTTCTCGGCCTTGGTTCCCAGGAAGAACTGCGATAGGACAGGGCCTTGCAACCCCCTGGGGCTTGGAGCTCTGGAATTTGTTTTGTCTTTCTGCTTGGGGAAAGGCTATGGAAAGGTACTGGAAAAACTAGCTATTAATATAGTAGGCTACAGAGCCACAAAAATATGGGCAGAGAGTACAGAGAACATATAAAAGAAAAAAGGCAGAAACCAAACGGCATCATTCCCCCCTTTTTTTGAGACTAACAAGACTCTGTCTTGTCTAGTCTCTACTCTGCATTCAACCATACCTCTGGTTTATACAACTGGCTATCCCACTAGTTGTTGCACAGATGCTAATTATAACTACAGTTACTATGAACATTTCTTTTATCTAGGTTCAGTTTGGTAACCATGAAGTGAGTGTACTGAAGATATTCAAGGTTCAGTAAGCTCTTTTGAGAGTTACTTGGTGTAGAATTTGAGTTTGCTTTCAAATTTCAACCAAATTTCTAAAAAAATTTTTCATTCAGATTTGCATAAGAACAACAACTGGTGTTAATGATTTTGTGGCTAGTAGGAAATTAAGAGCTATTTTGTTTTGTCAACAGCCTTTAATATGATTAAACATGACATTTGGAATCACAGCTCCATGGGCACAGGCCCAATCTTTATCTTGGAGCAAAACTTACCAGGCCAGATTCTCAACTTTGACAAGTTGTCATTATGAAGAGCTTTTGGATACATTTTGGACTAGAGTTACATGAAAATTTTAGGACCAAATTTGAATCAAGGTTACCAACTGTACAGATAAGAGGTACAAAAGAACAGTTTAAATCATATCATCTCAATTTGTATCAGTCTCTGTTTTCTGGCTGTCTATGGAGCAGGCGTCTTCTTAACTCTGGAGCAGTGAATTCAAGGCTCTCTGCCAGCAGCTTTGGATTTGGTGAGGGTAGTCAGGACTTGGAATGACCCTTTTTACTTAGCTCGTAAGATTACTGTCCCTTCATTCAACATAGACTCAGTCTCTAGGCTTGAATAGTTTCTAGTCTTCCTTCCTTCTAGATGACTTTGCTCAGTTCTAGATCTTTCATTGATATAATCAGTTCAGCTTTTTGTGATGGTACATTTGATGGTAACACTTTTCTCATGGTTACCTGGTTCGTAGTTGTTACTGCATAACCTGTCTTTTGTTTGCCATCTCGCATGAAGCTGCTCTCATCTGCATACAGCTCCCAGGCTGGCACATCTTTCAGGTCTGCTCTGCTGGAATGGTCTGCAAACAGTCAGACTTAAATACATTATCAGTTAGTGCTAGGAACAGACATACTAGGATTGACAGCAAACGTTTTCAGAATAACATTATCCAGTTTCAGTAGCATGGCATAGGGTCCATGTCTTCTATGTTCACAGAACAAACTTACAGTGGGTTGCATGCAACTGTTGGATGTATCAATTCTTGGCTGCTGGTTGGATGCAGCAATTTTCAGTTACTGACTGCCCTAGTTCTCCAGTTTCAGGATTATTTTACATAATAGTAAAGAGTCCTTGGTCTTTTTTACTCACAAGGATACAGGAGAAGGTCTTTTACAAATTTAACTCAGTAAACCATTCTAAGATATTTGTTAACACAGGACTCTGCTTACTTATAGCATGGTTTAAGGGAGCCTAAAAACGGCTTCTTGTTCTTTGGGCTCAGTGTTTCCCTTTTGAGTGCTTACCAGAGCAGACAAAGAGCGCTCGCTGCCCTCGCACGGCCGGGGACGGGCGCGGCATGCGGGCACCCCCGCCCAGGGGCACCCCCGGCTCGCCCGCGCTCGGCCCGTGCTGCTGCTCACAGCGGCTCCCGGGTGTCCTTAAAACAAGCTCGTTACTGTGGAAAGTGCGATAGGGCCGTTCCTGCTCTTAGATCTCACACTCCCGGCCCGCTCTGGGCCGGTGCGGGCGGGGCCCAGGAGCAGCGAGTGAGTCGGGCCGTGGCAGCGCAGCGGCGGCCCCGCCTCCGCCAGAGCAGGGCCGAAGCAGCGCAGCGGCAGCCCCGGTCCCGGTTCGCTTCCTGGGACCGCTCCCCCGCGCATCCCCCGGCCGTGACCAGGGCAATGGCGGGAATCACCTCCGCCCCTCTCAGAGCGGCTGGTGCCCAGCTTCTGTATCCGCGGGGGTGGCCCAGCCCTGCTCACATGAGGAGCCGTCGGAATCCGAGAATTAAGCCCTTGCCATACAAATCTTGGGAAAACTTTTACAGATGGAACGCATAGAAGGTGGGGGCTTCTCCCTTCCCTTACAATGGTGCGAACCGAAGGCTTTCTCAGCGTTCCACAAAACTTGCTGGAGCCGAGAGGATCTCTCCCTCGCCTCCCACTAAGGAGCAGGCTGGACAGCCTCTCCTGAACCTGTAGGAAGCGGGGATTTCTCACTCGCCTCCCACCAAGGGAGCAGGAGGGCTGGGCACCCAGCCGCTCCCTGGGCTCCTATGAGGAGGTGGGAATCTCTCCCCGGCTTCCCACCAAGAGGGAGCAGGCTGGGCACTTAGCCCAGCTCCACAAACCTGTGGGAGTGGGAATCTCTCCCCAGCCTCCTACCAAGGAGCAGGCTGGACACCCAGCCGCTCCACAAACCTGTAGGAAGTGGGAATCTCTCCCCAGCCTCCCACCAAGGAGCAGGCTGGACACCCAGCCACTCCACAAACCTGTAGGAAGCGGGGCCCATCCCCCACCTCCTACCAAGAAGCAGACAAGGCCTCCCCCGGCCGCTCCATGCCCAGATGTCTCCAGGCCAGCTTTCAATTCAAAACTCGCATGTGCTAAACATGAAATAAACTTTCGCACTGTGATTTGCTTTTCTCTACCAGTGAACAATCTCAGCCGAGATCACACACCCGCCTCCTCCCCACCAGCCGATCTCTGGGGCAGGTTGGAAAATCGGCAACAGGAAACACTTGGAGAAATGATTTCAAAAGCAAATTTTCTCACCACCACGCCAGGTTGTCCTGGGATCGCTAACAATTACTGACTTTAAACAGATACACAATACATAAACAATACACACACATACAAACTACACACTAGACAAAGAAAAGAACCACCTTTATACTACCTCCTGTGGGATCTTGGAACCATGGTGTCTCGACCTCAGGCCCGTGGCAGAGAATTCTTTAGATTGCTGTCAGAAAGGAATTCCTTGCAGGATGTTTTCGGTCCAGAGGAAGGGTACCAGGTTCTCGTGTCCCTTCTGGGTGTGCCAAATAACTGTTGCCTTTTCCCCCAGCCTGAAAAGAAACTCGAGATCATTTTAGCAAGGAGGTAATATAAAAGGGGATCTTTATTTTGAAGGTCTTCAGGAGCAGTTATGGAAAGGTGTCCATAAAAGCCCAGCCCTCCAGGGGTGAGTACATATTTATAGCTTTTAGGAAATTAGCATAATTGATTAAGAGCACCAATAAGGAGAACAAGTGGCGATTCAATTACCCCTCAGGTCCAGCCCCTTCCCTGGAGCCCCCCTCTCAGCACTGGCTGCACTCTGCTTATGAAAATGTACCTCAGAGTTGTTCTCAGCCTTGGTTCCCAGGAAGAACTGAGATGGGACAGGGCCTTGCAACCCCCTGGGGCTTGGAGCTCTGGAATTTGTTTTGTCTTTCTGCTTAGGGAAAGGCTATGGAAAGGTACTGGAAAAACTAGCTATTAATATAGTAGGCTACAGAGCCACAAAATATGTGCAGAGAGTACAGACAACATATAAAAGAAAAAGGCAGAAACCAAAGCGGCATCACCGGGAGCACAGTGCTTGTAGGGCGGGACACAAAAAGTGTACTTTTCTCCTGAGAGAAGAACTCTGCCCCAGTTTCTTGATGTCAGTAGTTTGGAGGAGGGTTTGTGGCCTGCAAAGGGGCTTATTAGAGGTCCTTGTTGAGGTGGCAGCTTGGGTCTGCGAGGAATCTTACTCCATGCGGAATTTCAGCATGCGGCTGTCAACTCCCAGATATGTGGCCTTCGATGCAAAACAATGGCGCTTTTCCATGTGAAAGAAAACTCAGTCCCCCAGATGCATGATGCCAGTTTTTAGGAGGCATTTAGCCCTACAATTGCAGCCAGAGTTCCAGCTGATGGCAGCTTGGGTCTGGGAAGGATCTTGATCCATGCGGCATTTCAGGTAATTGTCCGGAGACAGGAGTGCCTTAGGGCCAGGACACAAAAAGTGTCCCACTTTTCTCTGAGAAGATGGCTCTGCCCCAGTTTCTTGATGTCAGTTTGGAGGGTTTTGGCCTGCAAGGGCAGCCAGTGTCCTAGTCGGTGGCAGCTTGGGTCTGCGAGGGATCTTGCTCCATGCGAAGGTGAGAGGCTGACAGTGAAACTCCCAGACATGGGGCCTACGATACAAATGATGGCACTTTTCCGCGTGAAAAGAAGAAGAAACTTGGAGCCCCCAGATTCATGATGTCGGTTTGGTGGAGGGTTTTGGCCTACAAATGCAACCAGAGTCCTGGTTGATGGCATCTTGCGTCAGCGAATAATCTTGATCCATACGGAATTTCAGGTGGCGTCCAGGAGCAGAGTGCCTTAGGGCCAGGACACAAAAAGTGTCCCTTTTCTCTGAGAAAGAGAACTCTGCCCCCCAGTTTCGTGATGTCAGTTTGGAGGAGGGTTTTGGCCCTGCAAGGGCAGCCAGAGTCCCTGTCGGTGGCAGCTTGGGTCTGCGAGGAATCTTGATCCATACGGAATTTGAAGAGGCAGCAGGGAGCACAGTGCCTTAGGGCCGGGACACAAAAAGTGTCCCTTTTCTCTGAGAAAGAGAACTCTGCCCCCCAGTTTCATGATGTCAGTTTGGAGGAGGGTTTTGGCCTGCAAGGTAGCCAGGGAGTCACTTGTTGGGCACCTTGGGTCTCTTGAGGAATCTTAATCCATGCGGAATTTCAGCATGAGGCTATCAACTCCCAGATATGTGGCCTTGATGCAAACAATAGCGCATTTGAAAGTGAAAGAAAACTCAGTCCCCCAGATGCATGATGCCAGTTTTTAGGAGGCATTTAGCCCTACAATTGCAGCCAGATTTCTAGTTGATGGCAGCTTGGGTCTGGGAAGGATCTTGATCCATGCGGCATTTCAGGTGGCGTCCGGTGTTGCCTTTTCCCCCAGCCTGGAAAGAAACTCGAGATCATTTTAGCAAGGAGGTAATATAAAAGGGGATCTTTATTTTGAAGGTCTTCAGGAGCAGTTATGGAAAGGTGTCCATAAAAGCCCAGCCCCTCCAGGGGTGAGTACATATTTATAGCTTTTAGGAAATTAGCATAATTGATTAAGAGCACCAATAAGGAGAACAAATGGCGATTCAATTCCCCCTCAGGTCCAGCCCCTTCCCTGGAGCCCCCCCCTCAGCACTGGCTGCACTCTGCTTATGAAAATGTACCTCAGAGTTGTTCTCGGCCTTGGTTTCCAGGAAGAACTGAGATAGGACAGGGCCTTGCAACCCCCTGGGGCTTGGAGCTCTGGAATTTGTTTTGTCTTTCTGCTTAGGGAAAGGCTATGGAAAGGTACTGGAAAAACTAGCTATTAATATAGTAGGCTACAGAGCCACAAAAATATGTGCAGAGAGTACAGAGAACATATAAAAGAAAAAAGGCAGAAACCAAACAGCATCATTCCCCCCTTTTTTAGAGACTAACAAGACTCTGTCTTGTCTAGTCTCTACTCTACATTCAACCATACCTCTGGTTTATACAACTGGCTATCCCACTAGTTGTTACACAGATGCCAATTATAACTACAGTTACTATGAACATTTCTTTTATCTAGGTTCAGTTTGGTAACCATGAAGTGAGTGTACTGAAGATATTCAAGGTTCAGTAAGCTCTTTTGAGAGTTACTTGGTGTAGAATTTGAGTTTGCTTTCAAATTTCAGCCAAATTTCTAAAAAAATTTTTCATTCAGATTTGCATAAGAACAACAACTAGTGTTAATGATTTTGTGGCTAGTAGGAAATTAAGAGCTATTTTGTTTTGTCAACAGCCTTTAATATGATTAAACATGACATTTGGAATCACAGCTCCATGGGCACAGGCCCAATCTTTATCTTGGGGCAAAACTTACCAGGCCAGATTCTCAACTTTGACAAGTTGTCCTTATGAAGAGCTTTTGGATACATTTTTGACTAGAGTTACATGCAAATTTTAGGACCAAATTTGAATCACGGTTACCAACTGTACAGATAAGAGGTACAAAAGAACAGTTTAAATCATATCATCTCAATTTGTATCAGTCTCTGTTTTCTGGCTGTCTATGGAGCAGATGTCTTCTTAACTCTGGAGCAGTGAATTCAAGGCTCTCTGCCAGCAGCGTTGGATTTGGTGAGGGTAGTCAGGACTTGGAATGACTCTTTTTACTTAGCTAGTAAGATTACTGTCCCTTCATTCAACATAGACTCAGTCTCTAGGCTTGAATAGTTGCTAGTCTTCCTTCCTTCTAGATGACTTTGCTCAGTTCTAGATCTTTCATTGATATAATCAGTTCAGCTTTTTGTGATGGCACATTTGATGGTAACACTTTTCTCATGTTTACCTGGTTCGTGGTTGTTACTGCATAACCTGTCTTTTGTTTGCCATCTCGCATGAAGCTGCTCTCATCTGCATACAGCTCCCAGGCTGGCACATCTTTCAGGTCTGCTCTGCTAGAATAGGCTTCTTCCATGGTCTGCAAACAGTCAGACTTAAATACATTATCAGTTAGTGCTGGGAACAGACATACTAGGATTGACAGCAAACGTTTTCAGAATAACATTATCCAGTTTCAGTAGCATGGCATGGGGTCCATGTCTTCTATGTTCACAGAACAAACTTACAGTGGGTTGCATGCAACTGTTGGATGTATCAATTCTTGGCTGCTGGTTGGATGCAGCAATTTTCCGGTGCTGACTGCCCTAGTTCTCCAGTTTCAGGATTATTTTACATAATAGTAAAGAGTCCTTGGTCTTTTTTACTCACAAGGATACAGGAGAAGGTCTTTTACAAATTTAACTCAGTAAACCATTCTAAGATATTTGTTAACACAGGACTCTGCTTACTTATAGCATGGTTTTAGGGAGCCTAAAAACGGCTTCTTGTTCTTTGGGCTCGGTGTTTCCCTTTTGAGTGCTTACCAGAGCAGACAAAGAGCGCTCGCTGCCCTCGCACGGCCGGGGACGGGCGCGGCATGCGGGCACCCCCGCCAAGGGGCACCCCCGGCTCGCCCGCGCTCGGCCCGTGCTGCTGCTCACAGCGGCTCTCGGGTGTCCTTAAAACAAGCTCGTTACTGTGGAAAGTGCGATAGGGCCGTTCCTGCTCTTAGATCTCACACTCCCGGCCCAGCTCCTGGGCAGTGAAGCGAGGAGCCCAGGGCAGCCCAGGTAGCAAGGTCAGGCCCATTAGCCCGGCCTGGTAACGACCCATACTCCACTCAGAGCAGGGCCGAGAAGCAGCACAGCGGCAGCGGTCGGTTAAACTTCCTGGGACGCTCCCAGCGCATCCCGGCCCGTGACCAGGGCAATGGCAGGAATCACCTCCGCCCTCTCCGGAAGCGGCTGGTGCTGGCGCTTCTGTCCGCGGAGGTGACGCCGCCCTGCTCAGCGAGCCGTCCGGAGTCCGGGGAGTAAGCCCTTACCTTAAATCTTGGAAAAACTTTTTACAGATGGAACGCCAGAAAGTGGGGGCTTCTCCCCCTTCCCTTACAATGGTGCGAACGGAGCTTTCTCGGCCGTTCCACAAAACTTGCTGGAAGCGAGGATCTCTCCCTAGCCTCCCACTAAGGAGCAGGCTGGACACCCAGCCTCTCCACAGACCTGTAGGAAGCGAGGATTTCTCACTCGCCTCCCACCAAGGAGCAGGCTGGGCACCCAGCCGCTCCACAAACCTGTAGGAAGTGGGAATCTCTCCCCAGCTTCCCACCAAGGAGCAGGCTGGGCACCCAGCAGCTCCACAAACCTGTAGGAAGTGGGAATCTCTCCCCAGCCTCCCACCAAGGAGCAGGCTGGACACCCCGCCGCTCCACAACCCTGTAGGAAGTGGGAATCTCTCCCCAGCCTCCCACCAAGGAGCAGGCTGGACACCCAGCCGCTCCACAAACCTGTAGGAAGCAGGGCCCATCCCCCACCTCCTACCAAGAAGCAGACCAGGCCTCCCCCGGCCGCTCCATGCCCAGATGTCTCCCGGCCAGCTTTCAATTCAAAACTCGCATGTGCTAAAAATGAAATAAACTTTCGCACTGTGATTTGCTTTTCTCTACCAGTGAACAATCTCAGCCGAGATCACACACCTGCCTCCTCCCCACCAGCCGATCTCTGGGGCGGGTTGGAAAATCGGCAACAGGAAAAACTTGGAGAAATGATTTCAAAAGCAAATTTTCTCACCACCACGCCAGGTTGTCCTGGGATCGCTAACAATTACTGACTTTAAACGGATACACAATACATAAACAATACACACACATACAAACTACACACTACACAACAAAAAGAACCACCTTTATACTACCTCCTGTGGGATCTTGGAACCATGGTGTCTCGACCTCAGGCCCGTGGCAGGGAATTCTTTAGATTGCTGTCAGAAAGGAATTCCTTGCAGGATGTTTCGGTCCAGAGGAAGGGTACCAGGTTCTCGTGTCCCTTCTGGGTGTGCCAAATAACTGTTGCCTTTTCCCCAGCCTGGAAAAGAAACTCGAGATCATTTTAGCAAGGAGGTAATATAAAAGGGGATCTTTATTTTGAAGGTCTTCAGGAGCAGTTATGGAAAGGTGTCCATAAAAGCCCAGCCCCTCAAGGGGTGAGTACATATTTATAGCTATTAGGAAATTAGCATAATTGATTAAGAACTTTCCAATAAAAAAGGAGAACAAGTGGCGATTCAAGTCCCCCTCAGGTCCAGCCCCTTCCCTGGAGCCCCTCTCTCAGCACTGGCTGCACTCTGCTTATGAAAATGTACCTCAGAGTTGTTCTCGGCCTTGGTTCCCAGGAAGAACTGAGATAGGACAGGGCCTTGCAACCCCCTGGGGCTTGGAGCTCTGGAATTTGTTTTTGTCTTTCTGCTTAGGGAAAGGCTATGGAAAGGTACTGGAAAAACTAGCTATTAATATAGTAGGCTACAGAGCCACAAAAATATGTGCAGAGAGTACAGAGAACATATAAAAGAAAAAAGGCAGAAACCAAACGGCATCACGGGGAGCACAGTGCCTTAGGGCCGGGACACAAAAAGTGTCCCTTTTCTCTGAGAAAGAGAACTCTGCCCCCCAGTTTCTTGATGTCAGTTTGGAGGAGGGTTTTGGCCCTGCAAGGGCAGCCAGGGTCCTTGTTGGTGGCAGCTTGGGTCTGCGAGGAATCTTAATCCATGCGGAATTTCAGCATGCGGCTGTCAACTCCCAGATATGTGGCCTTCGATGCAAACAATGGCATTTCCATGTGAAAGAAAACTCAGTCCCCCAGATGCATGATGCCAGCTTTTAGGAGGCATTTAGCCCTACAATTGCAGCCAGAGTTCTAGCTGATGGCAGCTTGGGTCTGGGAAGGATCTTGATCCATGCGGCATTTCAAGGTGGTGTCAGGGGCAGAGTGCCTTGGGGCGGGACACAAAGAGATCATCCTTTTCTCTGAGAGAAGAGATAGCTCTGCCCCAGTTTCTTGATGTCAGTTTGGAGGAGGGTTTTGGCCTTGCAAAGGCAGCCAGTGTCCTAGTCGGTGGCAGCTTGGGTCTGCGAGGGATCTTGCTCCATGCGGAATTTGAAGAGGCGGCAGTCGACTCCCAGACATGGGGCCTACGATACAAATGATGGCACTTTTCCACGTGAAAGAAAACTTAGGCCCCCAGATTCATGATGTCGGTTTGGTGGAGGTTTTGGCCCTACAAATGCAACCAGAGTCCTGGTTGATGGCATCTTGCGTCAGCGAATAATCTTGATCCATACGGAATTTCAGGTGGCGTCCGGGAGCAGAGTGCCTTAGGGCCGGGACACAAAAAGTGTCCCTTTTCTCTGAGAAAGAGAACTCTGCCCCCCACTTTCTTGATGAAAGTTTGGAGGAGGGTTTTGCCCTGCAAAGAGCAGCCAAGGTCCTATGGTGGCTTGGGTCTCTGAGGAATCTTGATCCATACGAGATTTGAAGGCGCAGCAGGAGCAGAGTGCCTTAGGAGCGGGACACAAAAGTGTCCCACTTTTCTCCTGAGAAGAGAGAACTCTGCCCCAGTTTCTTGATGTCAGTTTGGAGGGAGGGTTTGGCCCTGCAAGGGCAATGGGGTCCTAGTCGGTGGCAGCTTGGGTCTGTGAGGAATATTAATCGACGGAGAATTTCAGCATGCGGCTGTCAACTCCCAGATATGTGGCCGTCGATACAAACAATGGCGCTTTTCCATGTGAAAGAAAACTCAGTCCCCCAGATGCATGATGCCAGTTTTTAGGAGGCATTTAGCCCTACAATTGCAGCCAGAGTTCTGCCTGAGGGCAGCTTGGGTCTGGGAAGGATCTTAATCCATGCGGCATTTCAGGTGGCGTCCGGTGTTGCCTTTTCCCCCAGCCTGGAAAAGAAACTCGAGATCATTTTAGCAAGGAGGTAATAGAAAAGGGGATCTTTATTTTGAAGGTCTTCAGGAGCAGTTATGGAAAGGTGTCCATAAAAGCCCAGCCCCTCCAGGGGTGAGTACATATTTATCGCTTTTAGGAAATTAGCATAATTGATTAAGAGCACCAATAAGGAGAACAAATGGCGATTCAATTCCCCCTCAGGTCCAGCCCCTTCCCTGGAGCCCCCCCCTCAGCACTGGCTGCACTCTGCTTATGAAAATGTACCTCAGAGTTGTTCTCGGCCTTGGTTCCCAGGAAGAACTGAGATAGGACAGGGCCTTGCAACCCCCTGGGGCTTGGAGCTCTGGAATTTGTTTTGTCTTTCTGCTTAGGGAAAGGCTATGGAAAGGTACTGGAAAAACTAGCTAATAATATAGTAGGCTACAGAGCCACAAAAATATGGGCAGAGAGTACAGAGAACATATAAAAGAAAAAAGGCAGAAACCAACGGCATCATTCCCCCCTTTTTTAGAGACTAACAAGACTCTGTCTTGTCTAGTCTCTACTCTGCATTCAACCATACCTCTGGTTTATACAACTGGCTATCCCACTAGTTGTTACACAGATGCTAATTATAACTACAGTTACCATGAACATTTCTTTTATCTAGGTTCAGTTTGGTAACCATGAAGTGAGTGTACTGAAGATATTCAAGGTTCAGTAAGCTCTTTTGAGAGTTACTTGGTGTAGAATTTGAGTTTGCTTTCAAATTTCAAACAAATTTCTAAAAAAATTTTTCATTCAGATTTGCATAAGAACAAAAACTAGTGTTAATGATTTTGTGGCTAGTAGGAAATTAAGAGCTATTTTGTTTTGTCAACAGCCTTTAATATGATTAAACATTACATTTGGAATCACAGCTCCATGGGCACAGGCCCAATCTTTATCTTGGGGAAAAACTTACCAGGCCAGATTCTCAACTTTGACAAGTTGTCCTTATGAAGAGCTTTTGGATACATTTTGGACTAGAGTTACAAGCAAATTTTAGGACCAAAATTGAATCACGGTTACCAACTGTACAGATAAGAGGTACAAAAGAACAGTTTAAATCATATAATCTCAATTTGTATCAGTCTCTGTTTTCTGGCTGTCTATGGAGCAGACGTCTTCTTAACTCTGGAGCAGTGAATTCAAGGCTCTCTGC
>JAVTVJ010004992.1:0-12216 GCA_034509425.1 Eopsaltria australis | reverse complement strand
AAATGCCACACGGATAAAGATCCTTCCCAGACGCAAGCTGCCATCAACTAGAACTCTGGCTGCAATTGTAGGGATAAACGCCTCCTAAAAACTGGCATCATGCATCTGGGGGACTGAGTTTTCCTTCACTTTGAAAAGCGCCATTGTTTGTATCGATTACCACATATCTGGGAGTTGACAGCCGCATGCTGAAATTCCGCATGGATAAAGATTCCTCGCAGACCCAATCTGCCACCAAGAAGGACCCTGGCTGCCCTTGCAGGGCCAAAACCCTCCTCCAAACTGACATCAAGAAACTGGGGGGCAGAGTTCTCTTTCTCAGAGAAAAGGGACACTTTTTGTGTCCCGGCCCTAAGGCACTTTGCTCCTGGACGCCACCTGAAATTTCCGTATGGATCAAGATTCCTGGCTGACGCAAGCTGCCATCAACCAGGACTCTGGTTGATTTTGTAGGGCTAAAATCCTCCACAAAACCGACATCATGAATTTCGGGCCTAAGTTTTCTTTCACGTGGATAAGTACCATCATTTGTATCATAGGCCCCATATCTGCCGGAGTCGACTCCACCTCTTCAATTCCGCATGGAGAAATCCCTCACAGACCAAGCTGCCCGTCGACTAGGACCTGTGCTGCCCTTGCAGGGCCAAAACCCTCCTCCAAACTGACATCAAGAAACTGGGGGGCAGAGTTCTCTTTCTCAGAGAAAAGGGACACTTTTGTTTCTCGGCCCACATGCACAGTGCTCCCTGCTGCCTCCTGAAATTCCGTATGGATCAAGATTCCTCGCAGACCCAAGGTGCCACAATAAAGAGGCCTGGCTGCACTTGCAGGGCCAAAACCCTCCTCCAAACTGACATCAAGAAATTGGGGGGCAGAGTTCTCTTTCTCAGAGGAAAGGGACAATTTTTGTTGCTCGCCTAAGGCACTGTGCTCCCTGCTGCCTTCCTGAATTCCTTAGATCAAGATCCCTCACAGACCCAAGCTGCCACCGACAAGGACCCTGGCTGCCCTTGCAGGGCCAAAACCCTCCTCCAAACTGACATCAAGAAACTGGGGAGCAGAGTTCCCTTTCTCAGAGGAAAGGGACACTTTTTGTGTCCCGGCCCTAAGGCACTGTGCTCCCGGACACTACCTGAAATTCCGCATGGATCAAGATACTTCCCAGACCCAAGCTACCATCAACTAGAACTCTGGCTGCAATTGTAGGGATAAATGCCTCCTAAAAACTGGCATCATGCATCTGGGGGACTGAGTTTTCTTTCACGTGGAAAAGCGCCATTGTTTGTATCGAAGGCCACATATCTGGGAGTTGACAGCCGCATGCTGAAAATCCGCATCGATTAAGATTCCTCGCAGACCCAAGCGGCCACCAACAAGGACCCTGGCTGCCCTTGCAGGGCCAAAATCCTCCTGCAAACTGACATCAAGAAAGTGGGGGGCAGAGATCTCTTTCTCAGAGAAACGGACACTTTTCTTGTCCCCGGCCCCTTGCCAGGCACTGTGTCCCTGCTGCCACCTGGAAATTCCGTAGGATCAAGATCCCTTCGCAGACCCAAGCTGCCACGACAAGGACTGGCTGCCTTTGCAAGGCCAAACCCTCCTCCAAAGCTGTTACATCAAGAAACTGCGGTGCAGATTCTCTTTTCAGAGGAAAGGACACTTTTTGTGTCCCGGCCCTAGGCACTCTGCTCCGGATGCACCTTGAAATTCGTATGGATCAAGATTTTCGCTGACGCAGCTACTGCCATTCAACCAGGACTCTGGTTGCATTTGTAGAGCTAAAACCCTCCACCAAACCGACATCATGAATCTGGGGGCCTAAGTTTCCTTTCACGTGGAAAAGTGCCATCATATGAATCGTAGGCCCCCTGTCTGGGTGACGACTGCCGCCTCTTCAAATTCCGTATGGATCAAGATTCCTCGCAGACCCAAGCTGCCATTGACAGGGACCCTGGCTTCACTTGCAGGGCCAAAACCCTCCTCCAAACTGACATCAAGAGACTGGGGGGCAGAGTTCTCTTTCTCACAGAAAAGGGACAATTTTTGTGTCCCGGCCCTTAGGCATTCTGCTCCCTGCTGCCTCTTCAAATTGCGTATGGATCAAGATTCCTCGCAGACCCAAGCTGCCACCAACAAGGACCCTGGCTGCCCTTGCAGGGCCGAAACCCTCCTCCAAACCGACATCAAGAAAGTGGGGGGCAGACTTCTCTTTCTCAGAGGAAAGGGACACTTTTTGTGTCCCGGCCCTAAGGCACTGTACTCCCGGACGCCACCTGAAATTCCGAATGGATCAAGATTACTCGCTGACGCAAGATGCCATCAACCAGGACTCTGGTTGCATTTGTAGGCTCAAAATCCTCCACCAAACCGACATCATGAATCTGGGGGCCTAAGTTTTCTTTCACGTCGAAAAGTGCCATCATTTGTATCGTAGGCCCCCTGTCTGGGAGTCGACTGCCGCCTCTTCAATTTCCGCATGGAGCAAGATCCCTCACAGACCCAAGCTGCCACCGACAAGGACCCTGGCTGCCCTTGCAGGGCCAAAACCCTCCTCCAAACTGACATCAAGAAACGGGGGGGCAGAGTTCTCTTTCTCAGAGAAAAGGGACACTTTCTTTCCCAGCCCTAAGCCACTCTGTCCCGGACGCCACCTGAAATAGCCGCATGGTCAGATCCTTCCCAGACCCAAGCTGCCATCAACTAGAACTCTGGCGGCAATTGTTATTGGCTAAAATTGCCTCCTAAAAACCTGGCATCTGCATCTGGGGACTGAGTTTTCTTTCACGTGGAAAAGTGCCATTGGTATCGAAGGCCATTATATCTGGGAGTTGACAGCGACATGCTGAAAGTTCGCATGGATAAGATAGCTCGCAGACCCAAGCTGCCACCAACAAGGACCACTGGCGCCCTTCAGGCCAAAAACCGCCTCCAAACTTTGACATCAAGAAAGTGTGGCGGCAGAGTTCTCTTTCTCAGAGAAAAGGGACACTTTTTGTTGTCCCGCCCTAAGGCACTGTGCTCACCGGACGCCACCCTGAATTCCGTATGGATCAAGAGTTATTTCGCTGACGCAAGCTGCCATCAACCAGACTCTGGTTGCATTTGTAAGGCTAAAACCCCCCACACAACCAATATCATGAATCTGGGGGCCTAAGTTTTCTTTCACGTGGAAAAGTGCCATCATTTGTATCGTAGGCCCCCTGTCTGGGAGTCGACTGCCGCCTCTTCAAATTCCGCATGGAGCAAGATCCCGCACAGACCCAAGCTTCCTCCGACAAGGACCCTGGCTGCCCTTGCAGGGCCAAAACCCTCCTCCAAACTGACATCAAGAAACTGGGGGGCAGAGTTCTCTTTCTCAGAGAAAAGGGACACTTTTTATGTCCCGGCCCTAAGGCACTCTGCTCCCGGACGCCACCTGAAATTCAGTATGGATCAAGATTACTCTCTGACGCAAGCTGCCATCAATCACGACTCTGGCTGCCCTTGCAAGGGCCAAAACCCTCCACCAAACCGACATCATTAATCTGGGGGCCTAAGTTTTCTTTTACGTGGAAAAGTGCCATCATTTGTATCGTAGGCCCCCTGTCTGGGAGTCGACTGCCGCCTCTTCAAATTCCGCATGGAGCAAGATCTCTCACAGAGCCAAGCTGCCTCCGACTAGGACCCTGGCTGCCCTTGCAGGGCCAAAACCCTCCTCCAAACTGACATCAAGAAACTGGGGGGCAGAGCTCTCCTTCTCAGAGAAAAGGGACACTTTTCTTGTCCCAGCCCTAAGGCACTCTGGTCCCGGACGCCACCTGAAATGCCGCATGGATCAAGATCCTTCCCAGACCCAAGCTGCCATCAACTAGAACTCTGGCTGCAATTGTAGGGCTAAATGCCTCCTAAAAACTGGCATCATGCATCTGGGGGACTGAGTTTTCTTCAACTTGGAAAAGTGCCATTGTTTGTATCGAAGGCCATATATCTGGGAGTTGACAGCCGCATGCTGAAATTCGCATGATTAAGATCTCGCAGAACCAAGCTGCAAACCAAGAAGGACCTCTGCTGCCCTTGGCAGGGGCCAAAAACCCTCCACCAAACCGACATCATGAATCTGGGGGCCTAAGTTTTCTTTCACGTGGAAAAGTGCCATCATTTGTATCGTAGACCCCCTGTCTGGGAGTCGACTGCCGCCTCTTCAAATTCCGCATGGAGCAAGATCCCTCACAGACCCAAGCTGCCACCGACAAGGACCCTGGCTGCCCTTGCAGGGCCAAAACCCATCCTCCAAACTGACATCAAGAAACTGGGGGGCAGAGTTCTCTTTCTCAGAGAAAAGGGACACTTTTTGTGTCCCGGCCCTAAGGCACTCTGCTCCCGGACGCCACCTGAATTCCGTATGGATCAAGATTATTCTCTGACGCAAGCTGCCATCAACCAGGACTCTGGTTGCATTTGTAGGGCTAAAACCCTCCACCAAACCGACATCATGAATCTGGGGGCCTAAGTTTTCTTTCACGTGTAAAAGTGCCATCATTTGTATCGTAGACCCCCTGTCTGGGAGTCGACTGCCGCCTCTTCAAATTCCGCATGGAGCAAGATCCCTCACAGACCCAAGCTGCCACTGAAAAGGACCCTGGCTGCCCTTGCAGGGCCAAAACCCTCCTCCAAACTGACATCAAGAAACTGGGGGGCTGAGTTCTCTTTCTCACAGAAAAGGGACACTTTTCTTGTCCCGGCCCTAAGGCACTCTGCTCCCTGCTGCCTCTTCCAATTCCGTATGGATCAAGATTCCTCGCAGACCCAAGCTGCCACCGACAGAGACCCTGGCTGCCCTTGCAGGGCCAAAACCCTCCTCCAAACTGACATCAAGAAACTGGGGGGCAGAGTTCTCTTTCTCAGAGAAAAGGGAAACTTTTTGTATCCCGGCCCTAAGGCACTGTACTGCCTGCTGCCTCCTGAAAATTCGTATGGATCAAGATTCCCCGCAGACCGAAGGCGCCACAATAAAGAGCCCTGGCTGCCCTTGCAGGGCCAAAACCCTCCTCCAAACTGACATCAAGAAACTCGGGGGCAGACTTCTCTTTCTCAGAGGAAAGGGACTCTTTTTGTTTCTCGGCCCTAAGGCACTGTGCTCCCTGCTGCCTCCTGAAATTCCGCATGGATCAAGATCCCTCGCATACCCAAGCTGCCATTGACAAGGACCCTGGCTGCAATTGTAGGGCTAAATGCCTCCTAAAAACTGGCATCATGCATCTGGGGGACTGAGTTTTCTTTCACATGGAAAAGCGTCATTGTTTGTATCGAAGGCCACATATCTGGGAGTTGATAGCCGCATGCTGAAATTCCGCATGGATTAAGATTCCTCGCAGACCCAAGCTGCCACCACAAGGACCCTGGCTGCCCTTGCAGGGCCAAAACCCTCCTCCAAACTGACATCAAGAAACTGGGGGGCAGAGCTCTCTTTCTCAGAGAAAAGGTCACTTTTTTTGTCGTGGCCCTAAGGCACTGTACTCCCGGACGCCACCTGAAATGCCGCATGTATCAAGATCCTTCCCAGACCCAGGCTGCCATCAACTAGAACTCTGGCTGCAATTGTAAGGCTAAATGCCTCCTAAAAACTGGCATCATGCATCTGGGGGACTGAGTTTTCTTTCACATGGAAAAGCGTCATTGTTTGTATCGAAGGCCACATATCTGGTGACAGCCGCCATGTCTGAAAATTCCGCATGGATTTAAGATTCCTCGCAGACCCAAGCTGCACAACAAGGGACCCTGGCTGCCCTTGCAGGCGCCAAAACCCTCCTCCAAACTGACATCAGAAAACTTGGGGGGCAGAGTTCTCTTTCCAGAGAAAAGGGACACTTTTCTTGATCCCGGCCCTAAGGCGCACTGTGCTCCCTGCTCCTCTTCAAATCCTATGGATCTAAGATTCCTCGGCAGACCCAAGCTGCCACCGACAGGGACCCTGGCTTGCCCTTGCGGGCAAAAACCCTCCTTCCAAACTGACATCAAGAAACTGGGGGGCAGAGTTCTCTTTCTCAGAGAAAAGGGACACTTTTTGTGTCCCGGCCCTAAGGCACTCTGCTCCCGGACGCCACCTGAAATTCCGTATGGATCAAGATTATTCGCTGACGCACGCTGCCATCAACCAGGACTCTGGCTGCCCTTGCAGGGCCAAAACCCTCCACCAAACCAACATCATGAACCTCGGGGCCTAAGTTTTCTTTCACGCCGAAAAGTGCCATCATTTGTATCGTAGGCCCCTTGTCTGGGAGTCGACTGCCGCCTCTTCAAATTCCGCATGGAGCAAGATCCCTCACAGACCCAAGCTGCCACCGACTAGGACCCTGGCTGCCCTTGCAGGGCCAAAACCCTCCTCCAAACTGACATCTAGAAACTGGGGGGCAGAGCTCTCTTTCTCAGAGAAAAGGGACACTTTTTGTGTCAAGGCCCTAAGGAACTGTGCTCCCGGACGCCACCTGAAATGCCACACGGAGCAAGATCCTTCCCAGACCCAAGCTGCCATCAACTAGAACTCTGGCTGCAATTGTAGGGCTAAATGCCTCCTAAAAACTGGCATCATGCATCTGGGGGACTGAGTTTTCTTTCACTCGGAAAAGCGCCATTCTTTGTATCGATGGCCACATATCTGGGAGTTGAGAGCCGCATGCTGAAATTCCGCATGGATTAAGATTCCTCGCAGACCCAAGCTGCCACTAACAAGGACCCTGGCTGCCCTTGCAGGGCCAAAACCCCCCTCCAAACTGACATCAAGAAACTGGAGGGCAGAGCTCTCTTTCTAAGAGAAAAGGACACTTTTTTTGTCGTGGCGCTAACGCACTGTGCTCCCGGACGCCACCTGAATTTCCGTATGGATCAAGATTTTTTGCTGATGCAAGCTGCCATCAACCAGGACTCTGGTTGCATTTGTAGGGCTAAAACCCTCCACAAACCGACATCATGAATCTGGTGGCCTAAGTTTTCTTTCACGTGGAAAAGTGCCATCATTCGTATCGTAGGCCCCCTGTCTGGGAGTCGACTGCCGCCTCTTCAAATTCCGCATGGAGCAGATTCCTCGCAGACCAAGCCTGCCACCGACAAGGACCCTGGCTGCCCTTGCAGGGCCAAAACCCTCCTCCAAACTGACATCAAGAAACTGGGGGGCAGAGTTCTCTTTCACAAAGAAAAGGGACACTTTTTGTGTCCCGGCCCTAAGGCACTGTGCTCCGCGACGCCACCTGAAATTCCGTATGGATCAAGATTATTCCCTGACGCAAGCTGCCATCAACCAGGACTCTGGTTGCATTTGTAGGGCCAAAACCCTCCACCAAACCGATATCATGAATCTGGGGCCTAAGTTTTCTTTCACGTGGAAAAGTGCCATCATTTGTATCGTAGGCCCCCTGTCTGGGAGTCGACTGCCGCCTCTTCAAATTCCGCATGGAGCAAGATCCCTCACAGTCCCAAGCTACCACCGACAAGGATCCTGGCTGCCCTTGCAAGGCTAAAACCCTCCTCCAAACTGACATCAAGAAAGTGGGGGCCTGAGTTCTCTTTCTCAGAGAAAAGGAACACTTTTTGTGTCCCGGCCCTAAGGCACTCTACTCCCTGCTGCCTCTTCAAATTCCGTATGGATCAAGATACCTCGCAGACCCAAGCTGCCGCCGACAAGGACCCTGGCTGCCCTTGCAGGGCCAAAAACCTCCTCCAAACTGACATCAAGAAACTCGAGGGCAGAGTTCTCTTTCTCAGAGAAAACGGACACTTTTTGTATCCCCGCCCTAAGGCACTGTGCTGCCTGCTGCCTCCTGAAAATTCGTATGGATCAAGATTCCTCGCAGACCCAAGCTGCCACAATAAAGAGCCCTGGCTGCCCTTGCAGGGTCAAAACCCTCCTCCAAACTGACATCAAGAAACTGGGGGGCAGACTTCTCTTTGTCAGAGGAATATGACACTTTTTGTGTCCCGGCCCGAAGGCACTGTGCTCCCCGACGCCACCTGAAATTCCGTATGGATCAAGATTATTCACTGATGCAAGATGCCATCAACCAGGACTCTGGATGCATTTGTAGGGCTAAAACCCTCCACCAAACCGACATCATGAATCTGGGGGCCTAAGTTTTCTTTCACGTGGAAAAGTGCCATCATTTGTATCGTAGGCCCCCTGTCTGGGAGTCGACTGCCGCCTCTTCAAATTCCGCATCGAGCAAGATCCCTCACAGATCCAAGCTGCCACCGAGAAGGACCCTGGCTGCCCTTGCAGGGCCAAAACCCTCCTCCAAACTGACATCAAGAAACTGGGGGGCAGACTTCTCTTTCTCAGAGAAAAGGGACAATTTTCTTGTCCCGGCCTAAAGGCACTGTGCTCCCTGCTGCCTCTTGGAATTCCGTATGGATCAAGATTCCTCGCAGACCCAAGCAGCCACCGACAAGGACCCTGGCTGCCCTTGCAGGGCCAAAACCCTCCTCCAAACTGACATCAAGAAACTGGGGGGCAGAGTTCTCTTTCTCAGAAGAATATGACACTTTTTGTGTCCCGGCCCTAAGGCACTCTACTCCCGGACGCCACCCTAAATTCCGTATGGATGAAGATTATTCGCTGACGCAAGCTGCCATCAACCAGGACTCTGCTTGCATTTGTAGGGCTAAAACCCTCCACCAAACCGACATCATGAATCTGGGGGCCTAAGTTTTCTTTCACGTGGAAACGTGCCATCATTTGTATCGTAGGCCCCATGTCTGGGGGTCGACTGCCTCCTCTTCAAATTTCGCGTGGAGTAAGATCCCTCACAGACCCAAGCTGCCACCGACAAGGACCCTGGCTGCCCTTGCAGGGCCAAAACCCTCCTCCAAACTGACATCAAGAAACTGGGGGGCAGAATTCTCTTTCTCAGAGAAAAGGGACACTTTGTGTGTCAAGGCCCTAAGGCACCGTGCTCCCGGACGCCACCTGAAATTCCGTACGGATCAAGATTCCTCGCAGACCCAAGCTGCCACCAACAAGGACCCTGGCTGCCCTTGCAGGGCCAAAACCCTCCTCCAAACTGACATCAAGAAAGATGGGGGCAGAGTTCTCTTTCTGAGAGAAAAGGGACACTTTTTGTGTCCCGGCCCTAAGGCACTGTGCTCCCTGCTGCCACCTGAAATTCCGTATGGATCAAGATCCCTCGCAGACCCAAGCAGCCACCGACAAGGACCCTGGCTGCAGTTGTAGGGCTAAATGCCTCCTAAAAACTGGCATCATGCATATGGGAGACTGAGATTTCTTTCACATGGAAAAGTGTCATTGTTAGTATCGAAGGCCACATATCTGGGAGTTGATAGCCGCATGCTGAAATTCCGCATGGATTAAGATTCCTCGCAGACCCAAGCTGCCTACAACTAGAACTCTGGCTGCAATTATAGGGCTAAATGCCTCCTAAAAACTGGCATCATGCATCTGGGGGACTGAGTTTTCTTTCACTTGGAAAAGTGCCATTGTTTGTATCGAAGGCCACATATCTGGGACTTGACTGCTGCTTGCGGAAATTCCGCATGGATTAAGATTCCTCGCAGACCCAAGCTGCCACCAAAAAGGACACTGACTGCCCTTGCAGGGCCAAAACCCTCCTCCAAACTGACATCAAGAAACTGGGGTGCAGAGCTCTCTTTCTCAGAGAAAAGAACACTTTTTTTGTCGTGGCCCTAAGGCACTGTGCCCCCGGACGCCACCTGAATTTCCGTATGGATCAAGATTTTTTGCTGGCGCAAGCTGCCATCAACCAGGACTCTGGTTGCATTTGTAGGGCTAAAACCCTCCTCCAAACTGACATCATGAATCTAGGGGCCTAAGTTTTCTTTCACGTGGAAAAGTGCCATCATTTGTATCGTAGGCCCCCTGTCTGGGAGTCGACTGCCGCCTCTTCAAATTCCGCATGGAGCAAGATTCCTCACAGACCCAAGCTGCCACCGACAAGGACCCTGGCTGCCCTTGCAGAACCAAAACCCTCCTCCAAACTGACATCAAGAAAGTGGGGGGCAGAGTTCTCTTTCTCAGAGAAAAGGGACACTATTCTTGTCCCGGCCCTAAGGCACTGTGCTCCCTGCTGCCTCTTCAAATTCCGCATGGATTAAGATTCCTCGCAGACCCAAGCTGCCACCGACAAGGACCCTGGCTGCCCTTGCAGGGCCAAAACCCTCCTCCAAACTGACATCAAGAAACTGGGGGGCAGAGTTCTCTTTCTCAGAGAAAACTGACTCTTTGAGTTTGAAGGCCCTAAGGCACTGTGCTCCCGGACGCCACCTGAAATTCTGTACGGATCAAGATTCCTCGCAGACCCAAGCTGCCACCGACTAGGACCCTGGCTGCCCTTGCAGGGCAAAACCCTCCTCCAAACTGACATCAAGAAAGTGGGGGGCAGAGTTCTCTTTCTCAGAGAAAAGGGACACTTTTTGTGTCCCGGCCCTAAGGCACTCTGCTCCCGGACGCCAACTGAAATGCCGCATGGATCAAGATCCTTCCCAGACCCAAGCTGCCATCAACTAGAACTCTGGCTGCAATTGTAGGGATAAATGCCTCCTAAAAACTGGCATCATGCATATGGGGGACTGAGTGTTCTTTCACTTGGAAAAGCGCCATTGTTTGTATCGAAGGCCACATATCTGGGAGTTGACAGCCGCATGCTGAAATTCCGCATGGATTAAGATTCCTCGCAGACCCAAGCTGCCACCAAGAAGGACCCTGGCTGCCCTTGCAGGGCCAAAACCCTCCTCCAAACTGACATCAAGAAACTGGGGGGCAGAGTTCTCTTCCTCAGAGAAAAGGGACACTTTTTCTGGCCGGCTCTAAGGCACTGTGCTCCCGGACGACACCTGAAATTCTGTACGGATCAAGATTATTCGCTGACGCAAGCTGCCATCAACCAGGACTGTGGTTGCATTTGTAGGGCTAAAACCCTCCACCAAACCGACATCATGAATCTGGGGGCCTAAGTTTTCTTTCACGTGGAAAAGTGCCATCATTTGTATCGCAGGCCCCCTGTCTGGGAGTCGACTGCCGCCACTTCAAATTCCGCAGGGAGCAAGATCCCTCACAGACCCAAGCTGCCACCGACTAGGACCCTGGCTGCCCTTGCAGGGCCAAAACCCTCCTCCAAACTGACATCAAGAAAGTGGGGGGCAGAGTTCTCTTTCTCAGAGAAAAGGGACACTTTTTGTGTCCCGGCCCTAAGGCACTCTGCTCCTGGACGCCACCTGAAATGCCACACGTATCAAGATCCTTCCCACACACAAGCTGCCATCAACTAGAACTCTGGCTGCAATTGTTGGGCTAAATGCCTCCTAAAAACTGGCATCATACATCTGGGGGACTGAGTTTTCTTTCACGTGGAAAAGTGCCATTGTTTGAATCGAAGGCCACATATCTGGGAGTTGACAGCCGCTTGCTGAAATTCCGCATGGATTAAGATTCCTCGCAGACCCAAGCTGCCACCAAGAAGGACCCTGGCTGCCCTTGCAGGGCCAAAACCCTCCTCCAAACTGACATCAAGAAACTGGGGGAAGAGTTCTCTTTCTCAGAGAAAAGGGACACTTTTTGTTTCTCGGCCCTAAGGCACTGTGCTCCCTGCTGCCTCTTCGAATTCCGTATGGATCAAGATTCCTCGCAGACCCAAGCTGCCATCAACTAGAACTCTGGCTGCAATTGTAGGGCTAAATGCCTCCTAAAACTGGCATCATGCATCTGGGGGACTGAGTTTTCTTTCACATGGAAAAGCGCCATTGTTTGAATCGAAGGCCACATATCTGGGAGTTGACAGCCGCATGCTGAAATTCCGCATGGATTAAGATTCCTCGCAGACCAAGCTGCCACCGACAAGGACCCTGGCTGCCCTTGCAGGGCCAAAACCGTCCTCCAAACTGAGATCAAGAAACTGGGGGGCAGAGTTCTCTTTCTCAGAGAAAAGGGACACTTTTTGTGTCCCGGCCCTAAGGCACTCTGCTCCCGGACACCACCTGAAATTCCGGATGGATCAAGATTATTCGCTGACGCAAGCTGCCATCAACCAGGACTCTGGTTGCATATTTAGGGCTAAAACCCTCCACCAAACCGACATCATGAATCTGGGGGCCTAAGTTTTCTTTCACGTGCGAAAAGTGCCATCATTTGTATCGTAGACCCCCTGCTCTGGGAGCGACTGCCGCCTCTTCATAAATTCCGCATGGAGCAAGGACCCTCCACAGACCCAAAGCTGC
>JAVTVJ010004990.1:0-13900 GCA_034509425.1 Eopsaltria australis | reverse complement strand
CCCTCCCCTCCCTCCCCTCCCCCCGTGGGGAGGGGGCGCGGGGGTCGCGCTCACCGGGCCGCGCGCGGGGGGGGCGGGGGGGCCATGGCGGGGCCGACGGAGCCGAACCGGGAGCGGCCGCGGGTCCCTCCCGCCGGGAGCCGCCTCCGGGGGGCGGGGACGGCGCGGGCCCGGCCCCCGGGCCTTCATCCCCGGCATCATCCTCATCCTCAGCATCCTCATCCTCATCCTCACCATCCTCAGCATCAGCCCCGGCCCCCGGGCCTTCATCCCCGGCATCCTCATCCTCAGCATCCTCATCCTCAGCATCCTCATCATCCTCAGCATCCTCACCATCCCCGGCATCCTCACCATCCTCACCCTCATCCTCACCATCCTCAGCATCAGCCCCGGCCCCCGGGCCTTCATCCCCGGCACCCTCAGCATCCTCAGCATCCTCATCCTCATCCTCACCATCCTCAGCATCAGCACCGGCCCCCCGGGCCTTCATCCCTGGCATCCTCCTCCTCATCCTCCTCATCCTCCTCATCCTCACCATCCTCATCCTCATCTTCATCCTCATCCTCGTCTTCATCCTCATCTTCATCTTCATCATCAGCACCAGCCCCCCGAGCCTTCATCCCCGGCATCCTCACCATCCTCACCATCCTCATCCTCATCTTCATCATCCCCTGAGCCCCCCCGCACCTTCATCCCCATCGGCAGCATCCTCATCTTCATCCTCATCTTCATCCTCATCATCAGCACCAGCCCCCCCACGCCTTCATCCCCGTCCTCATCACCCTCAGCATCTTCATCCTCATCCTCATCTTCATCATCCTCTGAGCCCCCCTGGAACCATCACCTTCATCCCCTTCATCAGCTTCATCACCTTCATCACCTTCATCATCTTCATCCTCGCCATCACCTGCCCCTGGATCTTCATCCTCATCCTCCTCATCCTCATCATCTTCATCATCACCTTCATCACCATCCCCGGACCCCCTCACCCTCCTCATCCTCATCCTCCTCTGATGCCCTTGGCCTGGCAACTCCCCCCAGCACCTTCATCTTCACCTTCATCATCTTCATCATCATCATCATCATCACCATCCCTGGCCCTGCACCCCAACCCAGAAGCCGCCTTCATCCCCATCCTCATCCTCATCCTCGTCCTCATCTTCATCATCCCCATCCCCTCCCCCTCCCGTCCCCCCCGGACCCTCCAACATTTGGGGGGGATGGGGGGAGGGGTTCGGACCCTCCCAAGCCCCTCTGGGACCCCCAAAAACACCCCAAAAAACCCCAAAAATCCCCAAAATCCCCCCAAAATCCCCAAAAAACTCAAAATCCCCCCAAAAAACCCCAAAAAACCCCAAAAACCCCCCAAAAAACCCAAAAATGTCCCCAAAACCCGCCCAGGATTGGGAGGGGGGGGGAATTGGAGCCCCCACAGGATCCCCCCAATCCCCAAATCCCAAAATCCCCAAATCCCACAGGTCCCCCAAAATCCCCCCCAAAATTCCCCCAAAATTCCCCCAAAATCCCCCCGAAGTTCCCCCAAAATTCCCCCCAAAATTTCCCCCAATTCCCCCCAAATCCCCAAAAAAATTCCCTCAAAATTCCCCCAAAATCCCCCCAAATTCCCCCAAAATTCCCAAAATTCCCCCAGATCCCCCCTGGTGTCCCCCTCTGCTCCGCCAGGGGGCGCTCTGCCCGCCACGGGAGGCGGGACCTGCACCGCGCGCTCCCATTGGCCGCTCTCCAGTTTGATTGACACGCGGCTCGCCCAATGCGCGGCGGGTGCGCGGGGCGGAAGCGGAAGCGCGGCGGGGCGGAAGCGGAAGCGCAGAGTGAGGAAGGAGCAATGGCGGCGGCCTGGGGCCGGCTCGGGGCGGTCAGCGGAGCCGCCGCAATGGCGGCCGCGGCCTACGGGGCCCACGGTGCGGCCGGGGCGGCGCGGGGGGCGCGGGGGCTCGGGCTGGGGGCGCTCGGGGGTGTCCGCGTGTCCCTGGGTGACTTTGGGGGGACATTGAGGGGGCCGGGGATTTTGGGGGGATTTTGGGGGATTTTGGGCGTCCTGAGGGGATCTGGGGGATCCTGAGGGGTCTCTGATCTCCGCCCCCCCCCCAGGAATCCGCCGGAGTGACCGGGACGAGTATCAGAAAGAGGTGAGTGAGGAGGGGGGAAAACCCAAAAAAATCCTTAAAAATGACCCAAAAACCCCGAGAATCGCCCCAAAATCCCCGCCGTGCCCCTCCCCCCGCAGCTGTACGAGACCGCGAATCGCTTCCACATCGTGCACAGCCTGGCGCTGCTGGCGACCCCGCACTGCCGCCGCCCGCACCTGGTGAGAGCCAAAACCGCCCGAATCCGCCCCAAAATCCCCCGAAATATCCCCAAAATCCAGCCCAAAATCCGCCCCAAAATCCCCCGAAATATCCCCAAAATCCAGCCCAAAATCCGCCCCAAAATCCCCCGAAATATCCCCAAAATCCAGCCCAAAATCCGCCCCAAAATCCCCCGAAATATCCCCAAAATCCAGCCCAAAATCATCCCAAAATCCGCCCCAAAAACCCCCCAATTCACCCCAAAATCCACCCTAAAACCCACCCCAAAACCACCCGAAATATCCCCAAAATCAACCCCATTCTCCCCAGTCCTCCCATTCCCCCCAGTCCCCCCCAGTCCCCCCCAGTCCCCCCAGTCCCTCCCAGTCCCCCCAGTTCCCCCAGTCCCATCCCCTGAGCCGTCCCCTCTCTCCCCAGGCCGGGTCTCTGCTCCTCGCCGGCCTCGGGCTCTTCTGCGCCCCCTTTTATTTCCACGGCCTCACCGGGGACCCCAAACTCAACCGGGGGGCGCCGCTGGGGGGGTCCCTGCTCATCCTGGGCTGGGCGGCGATGGCGCTGTGAGAAAAACCCCAAAACCACCCAAATTCACCCCAAAAATCAATCCCTGCTCATCCTGGGCTGGGCGGCAATGGCTTTGTAGGGAAACACCCAAAATCACCCAAATTCACCCCAAAAATCACCCCAAAATCCTCCCCTGCTCATCCTGGGCTGGGCGGCGATGGCTTTGTAGGGAAACACCCAAAATCCCTGAAATTCACCCCAAAAATCACCCCAAAATCCACCCCTGCTCATCCTGGGCTGGGCGGCGATCTCGCTGTGAGAAAAACCCCAAAATCACCCAAATTCACCCCAAAAATCACCCCAAAAATCCACCCCTGCTCATCCTGGGCTGGGCGGCCGTGGTGCTGTGAGAAAAACCCCAAAACCACCCAAATTCACCCCAAAAATCCTCCCCTGCTCATCCTGGGCTGGGCGGCAATGGTGCTATGAGAAAAACCCCAAAATCACCCAAAATGAACCCAAAATCATGGGGGGAAACCCAGAATTGAGCGGGGAGCGAGGCCTGGGGGGGGTCACAGGGGGTTTAGGGGAAATTAAAGGGGTTTTGGGTTTTTAAAGGGATTTGGGGTTTTAAAGGGAATTTTGAGGGTTTTTTAAGGGATTTTGGGGTTTTTTAAAGAGATTTTGGGGTTTATAGGGGATTTTGGGGGTTTTTAAGGGATTTTGGGGGTTTTTAAGGGATTTTGGGGCGCTGGGATGGGATTTGGGTGGGATTAGAGCGCCTGGGGGTTACTGGGATGAACTGGGAGGGACTGGGAGTGACCGGAAGTGACCACTGGGATTCCTGGCCCCCCCCCGGCGCTGCCCCTTTAAGAAATGGGCGTGGCCTCCCTCGCCCGCTCCTCATTGGTCCCCGCGCCACCCAATGGGAGCTCTCGCTGCCGCGCCCTCGCCGCTGATTAGGCGCAGGAAGACACTCCCGGTGACGTCACGGCTGTTGCTGGGCGACAGCCAATGGCGCGCCGCCTCCGGCGCTCCGCATCGTGATTGGCTGAGCCGCCGGGGAGGGACGGGGCCTCGCTGTTGATTGGTGGAGGCCTTGAAATCGCGAACCAATAAACGATCGAGCTGTGGCCGCGCCTCCATGACGTCACGGGGCGGGGCTTTTGGTGGGAAACGCCCCCCTTGAACTCAAAAAACCCAAAATAACCCCAAAAAAACCCAAAATAACCCCAAAAAAACCCGGAATGGCCCCAAAAACCCTGAAATTGACCCAAAAAACCCGGAATGGCCCTAAAAAACCCAGAATTGACCCAAAAAATCCTGGAATTGCCCCAAAAAACCTGAAATGGCCCCAAAAAACCCAGAATTGTCTCCAAAAAAACCTGAAATGGCCCCAAAAAACCCAAAATTGTCCCCAAAAAACCCGAAATGGCCCCAAAAAATCCGAAATTGACTAAAAAATCCCGGAATTAACCCAAAAATCCTGGAATGGCCCCAAAAAACCTGGAATTGTCCCCAAAAACACCGAAATGGCCCCAAAAAACCCAGAATTGACCCAAAAAACCCAGAATGGCCCCAAAAAACCCAGAATTGTCCCCAAAAAACCCGAAATGGCCCCAAAAAATCCGAAATTGACTCAAAAATCCTGGAATTGACCCAAAAATCCTGGAATGGCCCCAAAAAACCTGGAATTGTCCCCAAAAACACCGAAATGGCCCCAAAAAACCCAGAATTGACCCAAAAAAACCTGAAATGGCCCCAAAAAACCCAGAATTGACCCAGAAAAACCCAAGATGGCCTCAAAAAACCCGAAATGGCCCCAAAAAACCCGGAATTGTCCCCAAAACCCCGGAATTTCCACAAAAATCCCGAAATCGCCCCAAAATCCGCTGGGGGCCACTCCAAGGCCCCTCCCCCAACCCCAAAATCCCCCGAAATCCCCCCAAAACCTCCTGGAATCTCCTCCAAACCCCAAAATGCCCGAAAGCCCCGATTCCCCCCCAAACTCGCGCCCCCCGTGCCGGGTGCTGCTGCCCCGCGGGGCCTTTATTGGGGATTTTGGGGGGAATTCCGGGGCTTTTGGGGCCGTACAAACGCGGGGGTGGGGGAGGGGCCGTATCAAAAGGGGGGGCCGGGGTGGGGGAGGGGTCAGAAGAAATCCACGTCCTCGGGGGCGTCCAGGTCCCGGTACTCGACGATGGCCCGGGGGTCCCCGCGCACCATCCTGGGGACAGACCCGAAAACGGCTGAATTCAACCCAAAATCCAGCCCCAAATCCAGCCCCAAACCATCCTGGGGACAGACCCGAAAACGGCTGAATTCAACCCAAAATCCAGCCCCAAATCCAGCCCTAAACCATCCTGGGGACAGACCCAAAAACGGCTGAATTCAACCCAAAATCCAGCCCCAAATCCCTGAAATTCAACCCGAAATCCAACCCAAAACCATCCTGGGGACAGACCCGAAAACGGCTGAATTCAACCCAAAATTCACCCCCAAATCCAGCCCTAAACCGTCCTGGGGACAGACCCAAAAATGCAGGAATTCAACCCAAAATCCACCCCAAAACGATCCTGGGGAGAGGGACCCAAAAACGGCTGAATTCAACCCAAAATGCACCCCCACATCCCTGAAATTCAACCCAAAAATCACCCCAAATCCAGCCCTAAACTGTCCTGGGGACAGACCCAAAAGTGCAGGAATTTAACCCAAAATTCACCCCCAAATGCATCCTGGGGAGAGACCCGAAAGTGCAGGAATTCAACCCAAAATCCAGCCCCAAATCCTTGAAATTCACCCCCAAATCCAGCCCTAAACCGTCCTGGGGAGGGGAACCCAAAAATGCATGAATTTAACCCAAAAATCCAGCCCCAAAACCGTCCTGGGGACAGACCCAAAAATGCTGAAATTCACCCCAAAATTCCTGAAATTCCCCCCATTTTTTTAGGATTTCCCCCCCATTTTTGGGATTTCCCCCCCAATTTTCAGGTCCCTCCCCATTTTTTGGGATTTTTGGGATTTCCCCCCCCCCCCGTTTTTGGGATTTTTGGGATCCCCCCTCCCCATTTTTCGGGACCCCCCTCACCTGCTGCGGGGTTTGTTCAGGTACCCCCCCCCGGCCCCCCCCTGTCCCCTGAAGGTTTCGTAGCTGCCGCGGCCCCCGTAGGGCCCGGGGGGGTACGGGTGGGAGCCTGGGGGGGAAAACGGGGTGAAATCACCCAGAAACGGTCAAAACAACCCAAAAACGGTCAAAACAACCCAAAAACGATCAAAATAACCCAAAACCCACCAAAAACACCCCAAAAATACCCACAGAAACCCCAAAACAACCCAAAATATCCCCAAAAACCACCCCAAAAAACCCCCGTAGGGCCCAGGGGGGTACGGGTGGGACCCTGGCGGAGAAAACGGGGTGAAATCACCCGAAAACGGTCAAAATCAACCAAAAACACCAAAAACACCCCAAAACCCCCCCAGAAACCCCAAAACACTCCAAAATACCCCAAAAACCCACCCAGAGACCCCCAAATCCCCCCCAGTGCTCCCAGTCCCCTCCCAGTCCCCTCCCCAGTCTCTCCCAGTCCCTCCCAGTCCCTCCCCAGTCTCTCCCAGTCCCCCCCAGTCCCTCCCAGTGCTCCCAGTCCCTCCCAGTGCTCCCAGTCCCTCCCAGTGCTCCCAGTCCCTCCCCAGTTCCTCCCAGTCCCCCAGTCCCAGTCCCTCCCAGTGTCCCTCCCAGTCCCTCCCAGTCCTCCCAGTCCCTCCCCAGTCCCTCCCAGTCTCTCCCAGTCCCTCCCCAGTCCCCCCCAGTCCCCCCCAGTTCCCCCCAGTCCCTCCCAGTGCTCCCAGTACCTCCGTAGCCCAGCATGGGGGGCCGGGGGGTCCCGTAGGGCATCAGCCCCTGCGGGGACTGGGGGGGGTACGGGAGCCCCCCCGGGGCCAGGCCTGCGGACAGAGTGACCAGGGGTCAGTGTGGAGTGACCGCTGAGTGACCAGGGGTCAGTGTGGAGTGACCACTGAGTGACCAGGGGTCAGCAGAGTGACCACAGAGTGACCAGGGGTCAGCGTGGAGTGACCACTGAGTGACCAGGGGTCAGCAGAGTGACCACAGAGTGACCAGGGGTCAGCGTGGAGTGACCACTGAGTGACCAGGGGTCAGCAGAGTGACCACAGAGTGACCAGGGGTCAGCAGAGTGACCACTGAGTGACCAGGGGTCAGCAGAGTGACCACAGAGTGACCAGGGGTCAGCAGAGTGACCGAGTGACCAGGGGTCAGTGTGGAGTGACCACAGAGTGACCAGGGGTCAGCAGAGTGACCGCAGAGTGACCAGGGGTCAGCGTGGAGTGACCACTGAGTGACCAGGGGTCAGTGTGGAGTGACCACTGAGTGACCAGGGGTCAGCAGAGTGACCAGGGGTTAGCAGAGTGACCACAGAGTGACCAGGGGTCAGTGTGGAGTGACCGCTGAGTGACCAGGGGTCAGCAGAGTGACCACAGAGTGACCAGGGGTCAGCAGTGACCACAGAGTGACCACCGCAGAGTGACCAGGGAATCCACAGAGTGACCAGGGGTCAGCAGAGTGACCACAGAGTGACCAGGGGTCAGTGTGGAGTGACCAGGGGTCAGTGTGGAGTGACCACAGAGTGACCAGGGGTCAGTGTGGAGTGACCACAGAGTGACCAGGGGTCAGTGTGGAGTGACCACAGAGTGACCAGGGGTCAGCAGAGTGACCACAGAGTGACCAGGGGTCAGCAGAGTGACCACAGAGTGACCAGGGGTCAGTGTGGAGTGACCACTGAGTGACCAGGGGTCAGCAGAGTGACCACAGAGTGACCAGGGGTCAGCAGAGTGACCACAGAGTGACCAGGGGTCAGCAGAGTGACCACTGAGTGACCAGGGGTCAGCAGAGTGACCACAGAGTGACCAGGGGTTAGCAGAGTGACCGCTGAGTGACCAGGGGTCAGCAGAGTGACCACAGAGTGACCAGGGGTCAGCAGAGTGACCGCAGAGTGACCAGGGGTCAGCGTGGAGTGACCACTGAGTGACCAGGGGTCAGTGTGGAGTGACCACTGAGTGACCAGGGGTCAGCAGAGTGACCAGGGGTTAGCAGAGTGACCACAGAGTGACCAGGGGTCAGTGTGGAGTGACCGCTGAGTGACCAGGGGTCAGCAGAGTGACCACAGAGTGACCAGGGGTCAGCAGTGACCACAGAGTGACCAGGGGTCAGTGTGGAGTGACCACAGAGTGACCAGGGGTCAGTGTGGAGTGACCACAGAGTGACCAGGGGTCAGTGTGGAGTGACCACTGAGTGACCAGGGGTCAGTGTGGAGTGACCACAGAGTGACCAGGGGTCAGCAGAGTGACCACAGAGTGACCAGGGGTCAGTGTGGAGTGACCACAGCGTGACCAGGGGTCAGGCAGGGACAGAGGGGTCAGTGTGGGGTCACTCAGGGGGGGCTGGGGGGGCGCGGGAGCCACCCTGGGGCAGCGCCGGACACTGGGGGTGACACTGGGGGTGACACAGACACACACAGGGGGTGGCACAGGTGACACAGTGACACTCAGGTGACACTCAGGTGACACTGAGGTGACACAGGTGACACACAGGTGACACACAGGTGACACACAGGTGACACAGGTGACACAGGTGACACTGACCGGCGTTGGGGCCGGCGTTGGGGCCCTTGCCCCCCTCGGGCAGTGCCGGACGCTTGGGGTGACACAGACACAGGTGACACAGACACACACAGGGGGTGGCACAGGTGACACAGGTGACACACAGGTGACACACAGGTGACACACAGGTGACACAGGTGACACTGACCAGCGTTGGGGCCGGCGTTGGGGCCCTTGCCCCCCTCGGGCAGTGCCGGACGCTTGGGGTCCATCAGGAAATTGTTGAAGAACAAAACCTCCTTGCGGACGGCGCCCATCTTGTCCCCGTGCTTGTTGAAGATGTGCTTGCGCACGAACTCGGGGCCCTGGGGACATCGGGGACATTGGGGACATCAAGGGGACATCAGGGACATCGGGGACAGCCAGGGGGATCGGGGACATTGGGGACATTGGGGACACCGGGGTCACACAGCCCAATCTTGTCCCCGTGCTTGTTGAAGATGTGCTTGCGCACGAACTCGGGGCCCTGGGGACATCGGGGACATTGGGGACATCAAGGGGACATCAGGGACATCGGGGACAGCCAGGGGGATCGGGGACATTGGGGACATTGGGGACACCGGGGTCACACAGCCCCATCTTGTCCCCGTGCTTGTTGAAGATGTGCTTGCGCACGAACTCGGGGCCCTGGGGACATTGGGGACATGGACGGGATTGGGGACATTGGGGATGTTCCACTGTGCCCCAGGATGTCCCCAGGGTCACACCTTGAACTTCTTCCCGCTCAGGGGACACAGCCACTTGTCCTTGCCCAGCTCCTGGGTGTTGGTGCTGTCCCCAGGGTGACCCCAATGACCCTGAGGATGTCCCCAGGTGTCCCCAGTGTCCCCAGTGTCCCCAGGGTCACACCTTGAACTTCTTCCCGCTCAGGGGACACAGCCACTTGTCCTTGCCCAGCTCCTGGGTGTTGGCGCTGACGAATTTCTCCAGCTCCTGCTCGGGGTCCTTGCGGCCGAGGCGCTGCGCCTCCTCCTCGGGGACAGCGCCGGGGCCGGCCAGCAGCGGGGCCAGCCGGGCCTCGAACCCGCGCTGCCACTCCGACACTGCAGGGGACACAGGGGACAGACACACTGGGGTTACTGGGAGCACTGGGACAGGCCAGCAGCGGGGCCAGCCGGGCCTCGAACCCGCGCTGCCACTCCGACACTGCAGGGGACACAGGGGACAGACACACTGGGGTTACTGGGAGCACTGGGACAGGCCAGCAGCGGGGCCAGCCGGGCCTCGAACCCGCGCTGCCACTCCGACACTGGGACAGACACACTGGGGTTACTGGGAGCACTGGGAGCACTGGGACAGGCCAGCAGCGGGGCCAGCCGGGCCTCGAACCCGCGCTGCCACTCCGACACTGCAGGGGACACAGGGGACAGTCACACTGGGGTCACTGGGGTTACTGGGAGCACTGGGAGCGGGGCCAGCCGGGCCTCGAACCCGCGCTGCCACTCCGACACTGGGACAGACACACTGGGGTTACTGGGAGCACTGGGAGCACTGGGACAGGCCAGCAGCGGGGCCAGCCGGGCCTCGAACCCGCGCTGCCACTCCGACACTGCAGGGGACAATCACACTGGGGTTACTGGGAGCACTGGGAGCACTGGGACAGGCCAGCAGCGGGGCCAGCCGGGCCTCGAACCCGCGCTGCCACTCCGACACTGGGACAGACAGCACTGGGGGGTTACTGGGGTTAGCTGGAGCACTGGGACAGGCCAGCAGTCAGCGGGGGTCCAGCCGGCCCTCGAACCTCGTGCTCGCTGCTTAAAAGACGAGGCATTTAGCCCTACAATTGCACTACGCTTAGAGTTTCTGGTTGTAATGGCAGCTTTGGGTTCTGCAGGAAGGATACTTGATCTCGCATAGGTGTCGCCTGCAGGGGACAATCGACTGGGGGTCACTGGGATGCACTGGGACAGGCAGCAGCGGGCCACAGCCGGGCCTTCGAACACCGCGCTGCCACTCGACACTGGGACAAGACAAACTGGGGTTATGGGGGTTACTGGGAGCACTGGGACAGGCCAGCAGCGGGGCCAGCCGGGCCTCGAACCCGCGCTGCCACTCCGACACTGGGACAGACACACTGGGGTTACTGGGAGCACTGGGAGCACTGGGACAGGCCAGCAGCGGGGCCAGCCGGGCCTCGAACCCGCGCTGCCACTCCGACACTGGGACAGACACACTGGGGTTACTGGGAGCACTGGGACAGGCCAGCAGCGGGGCCAGCCGGGCCTCGAACCCGCGCTGCCACTCCGACACTGGGACAGACACACTGGGGTTACTGGGAGCACTGGGAGCACTGGGAATGGCCAAAACCCCCTGAAAATCCCGTTAAAAACTGATAAAAATGGGGCAGTGGGGCTGGGGTGTTTCAGGGCAGTTTTTGGGGTGAATTTGGGGGTTTTTGGGGTGAATTTGGGGGTTTTTGGGGTGAATTCAGGGGTTTTTGGGCTCACCTTCGCCGTGGGACACGCGGTTGGTTTTGGGGGATGTTTTGGGGAGAATTCGGGGGTTTTTGGGGTGAATTTGGGGGTTTTTGGGCTCACCTTCGCCGTGGGACACGCGGTTGGTTTTGGGGGATGTTTTGGGGTGAATTTGGGGGTTTTTGGGCTCACCTTCGCCGTGGGACACGCGGTTGGTTTTGGGGTGTATTTTGGGGTGAATTCAGGGGTTTTTGGACTCACCTTCGCCGTGGGACACGCGGTTGGGGGGCAGCGGGCCCCGCACGTGGATGATCCCGCACCTGTTGGGCATCTCGTCCTCGTTGGGGTACTCGGAGGTGTTGTAGTAATCGACCGAGTGCACGATGCGCAGGTACAGCAGCAGCCGGTCCAGCACCTGGGGACATCGGGGACACTGAGGGGACATTGGGGACACTGGGGACACTGGGGACACTGGGGACACTGGGGACATTGGGGACACTGGGGACATTGGGGGTCACACGATGCGCAGGTACAGCAACAGCCGGTCCAGCACCTGGGGACATCATTGGGGACATCGGGGACATCGGGGACACTGAGGGGACATGGGGGACATTGGGGACATTGGGGACATCGGGGACACTGGGGACATCGGGGACATCAGGGACACTGGGGGATCCAGGGGATTGGGGATAAAGGGGACATTGGGGACATTGAGGGGACAGGGCACGATGCGCAGGTACAGCAGGAGCCGGTCCAGGACCTGAGGGGACAATTGGGGACACTCTGGGGACACATGGGGGGGTCAGGACGTGCTGGGGACACATGGGGGGGTCAGGACGTGCTGGGGACACACGGGGACACTCTGGGGACACATGGGGGGGTCAGGACGTGCTGGGGACACTCTGGGGACACTCTGGGGACACATGGGGGGGTCAGGACGTGCTGGGGACACTCTGGGGACACACGGGGGGGTCAGGACGTGCTGGGGACACACGGGGACACACGGGGACACTTGGGGACGCACCTTGAGCAGCTTCTCGTCGCGCTCCACGGTGACCTCGGTGGGGTTGGCCTCGCGCGCCGCGTCCTCGGCCGGGGCCTGGCCCTGTCCCTGTCCCTGTCCCTGGCCCTGTCCCTGCCCCAGCAGCTCCTCCTCCTCGGCGCTCACCTCCTCGATCAGGTAATCGGTGATGTGCCGCAGCACCGGGTTCTGCGCCTGGGGACGTTGGGGACAGCGTTGGGGACACTGGGGACAGCAGGGACATTGGGGACATTGGGGACAGCGTTGGGGACATTGGGGACAGCCAGGGGACATAGGGACATTGTGGGGATCAGGTAATCGGTGATGTGCCGCAGCACCGGGTTCTGCGCCTGGGGACATTGGGGACATTGGGGACAGCATTGGGGACAGCATTGGGGACATTGGGGACATTGGGGACAGCATTGGGGACGCATTGGGGACATTGGGAATGGGAAGCATTGGGGACAGCATTGGGGACATTGGGGACAGCATTGGGGACAGCATTGGGGACATTGGGGACATTGGGGACAGCATTGGGGACAGCATTGGGGACAGCATTGGGAACATTGGGGACATTAAAGACAGCATTGGGAACAGCATTGGGGACAGCATTGGGGACAGCAGGGACATTGGGGACAGCATTGGGGACAGCATTGGGGACAGCATTGGGGACAGCATTGGGGACAGCCAGGGGACACAGGGACATTTTGTCGACTGGGGACATGTGGGACATTGGGGATACTGGGGGGATACTGGGGACACTGGGGACATCAAGGAGCTTGGGGACAGCGGGGGACTGGGGACATTGTGGGGGACGTTGAGGACATTGGGAATATCCAAGGAAGATTGGGGACATTGGGAGGAATGGGGACACTGGGGATCCCTTGGGGACATCGGGGGGGACCTTGAAAGGACACCAGTGCCCCCCTGGTGCCTCCCAGTGTCCCCAGTACCCTGCAGTGTCCCCGGTGTCCCCAGCCTCACCCCGGGGTCGGCGGTGGGCGGTGGCTCGGGGTCGCCGTGGGTGTCCCCGCTGTCCCCGGGGGGGTCCTGTCCCGCTGTCCCCGCTGTCCCCGGGGGGCTCCAGAGCCGGGCCCGGGCGTCCAGCGCCTGCACCAGGCGAGCGGCCAGCTTGATGTCGTGCCGCACGATCGGCCGGTGCTGCGTCAGCCCGGACACGTTCCGGACACGGCGCGTCAGGTCGCGGTTCACACCGGGGCTGAGCTCGCACTCCCTGAGCTGAGAGACCCCAAAACCCATCAAAAACATCCCAAAATCACCCAAAATCCATCAAAACCACCCCAAAAACACCCCAAAAACATCCCAAATTATCCCAAATCCACCCCAAACCCAGCCCGGACACGTTCCGGACACGGCGCGTCAGGTCGCGGTTCACACCGGGGCTGAGCTCGCACTCCCTGAGCTGAGAGACCCCAAAACCCATCAAAAACATCCCAAAATCACCCAAAATCCATCAAAACCACCCCAAAAACACCCCAAAAACATCCCAAATTATCCCAAATCCACCCCAAACCCAGCCCGGACACGTTCCGGACACGGCGCGTCAGGTCGCGGTTCACACCGGGGCTGAGCTCGCACTCCCTGAGCTGAGAGACCCCAAAACCCATCAAAAACATCCCAAAATCACCCAAAATCCATCAAAACCACCCCAAAAACACCCCAAAAACATCCCAAATTATCCCAAATCCACCCCAAACCCAGCCCGGACACGTTCCGGACACGGCGCGTCAGGTCGCGGTTCACACCGGGGCTGAGCTCGCACTCCCTGAGCTGAGAGACCCCAAAACCCATCAAAAACATCCCAAAATCACCCAAAATCCATCAAAACCACCCCAAAAACACCCCAAAAACATCCCAAATTATCCCAAATCCACCCCAAACCCAGCCCGGACACGTTCCGGACACGGCGCGTCAGGTCGCGGTTCACACCGGGGCTG
>JAVTVJ010004988.1:0-17032 GCA_034509425.1 Eopsaltria australis | reverse complement strand
AGTTTGGGAGGATTTGGGGAAAATTGGGGCAGTTCTGGGTCATTTTGGGGACTTTTTGGGGAAGTTTTGGGTCATTTAGGGTCTTTTGGAGGGCTTGGGGAAACACTTGATGCAAATGATGGAAATGCGATTAATTAACGCTGATGGACTCTGCTTTTCATGCAAATGAAGTTTATTGCAAGGGAATGAATAAGATTTAATTGAATCACGCCTGTATTTATGCAAAAAAATGATGAATATTCACCGACTAGATGCAAATGATGTTGGAGTGTGGATGTTGGTGTTAGGCCACGCCCCTTTTGATTCAAACAAGGCCCCGTGATCACTGGGTGTGGCCACGCCCTTTATGCTAATGAGGGACAAACATGGTCAGCCCAAAATCCCCATTAAATTCACCCCAAAATCCTGCTCAGATCCGTCTAAACCCCTCAAAGACCCCCAAAATCCCCCAAATTCACCCCACAATTTCCCATATTCTATCTGGGACCCCCATCATCCCCTACATTTCCCCCCAAAGCCCTCAGATCGCCTCCAAACCCACTGCGTTAGCGCCACCTAGTGGCCGGGAGGTCTCAGTGCCTGCCGGGCTAGAGCCAGGCCGAGCAGGAGCTGCCTGCAATGCACTGCTGGGGAGGAGTCGCCCGTCAGGCCGCCCACAGAGGCAGGCCACCCGGCATATGCAAATATAAAAGCTGACCTTAGATGGGAAAAATGACCAAATATAGGAAAAGATGGCTGAAAATGCGGTTTTGAGGGGGGAAAAGGGGGATCTGGGGGCAGTTTGGGGGGATTTGGGAAAAATTGGGGCAGTTCTGGGTCATTTTGGGGACTTTTTGGGGCAGTTCTGGGTCATTTTGGGTCTTTTGGAGGGCTTGGGGAAACATGATGCAAATGATGGAAATGCGATTAATTAACGCTGATGGACTCTGCTTTTCATGCAAATGAAGTTTATTGCAAGGGAATGAATAAGATTTAATTGAATCACGCCTGTATTTATGCAAATAAATGATGAATATTCACCGACTATATGCAAATGAGGTTGGAGTGTGGATGTTGGTGTTAGGCCACGCCCCTTTTGATTCAAAGAAGGCCCCGTGATCACTGGGTGTAGCCACGCCCTTTATGCTAATGAGGGACAAATATGGTCAGCCCAAAATCCCCCAAATTCACCCCAAATCCTACTCCAGATCCCGTCTAAACCCCTCAGGATCCCCAAAATCCCCCAAATTCACCCCAAAATCCACTTCAGGTGCCCCTAAACCCCTCAGGGATCCCCAAAATCCACCAAATTCACCCCACAATCCCCCATATTCTACCTGGGACCCCCATCATTCCCTACATTTCCCCCCAAAGCCCTCAGATCGCCTCAAAACCCACTGCGTTAGCGCCACCTCGTGGCCGGGGGGTCTCAGTGCCTGCCGGGCTAGAGCCAGGCCGAGCAGGAGCTGCGCATGCGCCGCCTGCTGGGGGAGGAGTCGCCCGTCAGGCCACGGCCCTGGGGGCGGGGCCGCGGCCGCTATGCAAATGAGGCGGCCTTAGATGGGAAAAATGACCAACTATGGAAAGATGGCTGAAAATGGAGGAAAATGCGGTTTTTAGGGGGGAAAGGGGGATCTGGGGGCAGTTTGGGGAGATTTGGGGAAAATTGGGGCAGTTCTGGGTCATTTTGGGGACTTTTTGGGGAAGTTTTGGGTCATTTTGGGTCTTTTGGAGGGCTTGGGGAAACACTTGATGCAAATGATGGAAATGGAATTAATTAACGCTGATGGACTCTGCTTTTCATGCAAATGAAGTTTATTGCAAGGGAATGAATAAGATTTAATTGAATCACGCCTGTATTTATGCAAATAAATGATGAATATTCACCGACTATACGCAAATGAGGTTGGAGTGTGGATGTTGGTGTTAGGCCACGCCCCTTTTGATTCAAAGAAGGCCCCGTGATCACTGGGTGTAGCCACGCCCTTTATGCTAATGAGGGACAAATATGTTCAGCTCCAAATCCCCCAAATTCACCCCAAAATCCTGCTCAGATCCTTCTAAACCCCTCAGGGACCCCCAAAACCCCCCAAATTCACCCCAAAATACACTTCAGATCTCCCAAAACCGCTCAGGGACACCCAAAATCACCCAAATTCACCCCAAAATCCACTTCAGGTGCCCCTAAACCCCTCAGGGATCCCCAAAATCCACCAAATTCACCCCACAATTCCCCATATTCTACCTGGGACCCCCCTCATCCCCTACATTTCCCCCCAAAGCCCTCAGATCGCCTCAAAACCCACTGCGTTAGCGCCACCTAGTGGCCGGGAGGTCTCAGTGCCTGCCGGGCTAGAGCCAGGCCAAGCAGGAGCTGCGCATGCGCCGCCTGCTGGGGGAGGAGTCGCCCGTCAGGCCACGGCCCTGGGGGCGGGGCCGCGGCCGCTATGCAAATGAGGCGGCCTTAGATGGGAAAAATGACCAAATATGGAAAAGATGGCTGAAAATGGAGGAAAATGCGGTTTTTAGGGGGGAAAAGGGGGATCTGGGGGCGGTTTGGGGGGATTTCTAGGAGAAATTAAGAACTGATTCTGGGTCATTTGGGGAGACTTTCAAGGAGCAGCTCTGAGTCATTTGGGTCTTTTGGAGACTTGGAAACACTTGATACCAGAATGGAAATGCGATTAATTAACGCTGATGGACTCTGCTTTTTATGCAAATGAAGTTTATTGCAAGGGAATGAATAAGATTTAATTGAATCACGCCTGTATTTATGCAAATAAATGATGAATATTCACCGACTATACGCAAATGGGGTTGGAGTGTGGATGTTGGTGTTAGGCCACGCCCCTTTTGATTCAAACAAGGCCCCGTGATCACTGGGTGTGGCCACGCCCTTTATGCTAATCAGGGACAAATATGGTCAGCCCAAAACCCCCCAAATTCACCCCAAAATCCTGCTCAGATCCTTCTAAACCCCTCAGGGACCCCCAAAATCCCCAAATTCACCCCAAAATCCACTTCAGATCCCCCCTAAGCATAGGGACTTGGAAATCCCCCAAATTCACCCCAAAATCCACTTCAGGTGCCCCTAAACCTCTCAGGGATCCCCAAAATCCACCAAATTCACCCCACATTCCCCCATATTCTACCTGGGACCCCCATCATCCCCAACATTTCCCGCCAAAGCCCTCAGATCGCCTCCAAACCCACTGCGTTAGCGCCACCTAGTGGCCGGGAGGTCTCAGTGCCTGCCGGGCTAGAGCCAGGCCGAGCAAGAACTGCGCAGGCGCCGCCTGCTGGGAGAGGAGTCGCCCGTCAGGCCACGGCCCTGGGGGCGGGGCCGCGGCCGCTATGCAAATGAGGCGGCCTTAGATGGGAAAAATGAACAAATATGGAAAAGATGGCTGAAAATGGAAAAGTAAGAGGTTTTATAGAGGAGGATCTAGAGGCAGTTGGGGATTTGAGAAAGATGAGGGCAGTTCTGGGTCATTTTGGGGACTTTTTCAGGAAGTTTGGGTCATTTTGGAGTCTTTGGAGGCTTGGGGAGGCTGCAGTGCAAAATGATGGAAATCGCGATTAATTAACGCTGATGGACTCTGCTTTTCATGAAAATGAAGTTTATTGCCAGGGAATGAATAAGATCTAATTGAATCACGCCTGTATTTATGCAAATAAATGATGAATATTCACCGACTATACGCAAATGAGGTTGGAGTGTGAATGTTGGTGTTAGGCCACGCCCCTTTTGATTCAAACAAGGCCCCGTGATCACTGTGTGTGGCCACGCCCTTTATGCTAATCAGGGACAAATATGGTCAGCCCAAAATCCCCATTAAATTCACCCCAAAATCCTGCTCAGATCCTTCTAAACCCCTCAGAGACCCCCAAAATCACCCAAATTCACCCCAAAATCCACTTCAGGTGCCCCTAAACCTCTCAGGGATCCCCAAATTCCACCAAATTCACCCCACAATCCCCCAGATTCTACCTGGGACCCCCATCATCCCCTACATTTCCCCCAAAGCCTAGATTCGCTCAGAACCCACTGACTTCAGCCCACCTATGGCGGAGTTCAGTGCTCGGTAGAACCAGGCAGCAGGAGCTGCGCATGCGCGCCTCTGGGGAAGGAGTCGGCCCGCAGGCACGCCCTGGGGCAGGGCCGACCGCTATGCAATGAGCGGCCTTAGATGGAAAAATGACACTATGAAAAAGATGGCTGAAATGAGGAAAAGCCTTTTTAGGGGAAGGGTCTGGGGAAGTGTGGGAGATTTGGGGAAAATTGGGGCAGTTCTGGGTCATTTTGGGGACTTTTTGGGAAGTTTTGGGTCATTTTGGGTCTTTTGGAGGGCTTGGGGAAACACTTGATGCAAATGATGGAAATGCGATTAATTAACGCTGATGGACTCTGCTTTTCATGCAAATGAAGTTTATTGCAAGGGAATGAATAAGATCTAATTGAATCACGCCTGTATTATGCAAATAAATGATGAATATTCACCGACTAGACGCAAATGAGGTTGGAGTGAGGATGTTGGTGTTAGGCTACGCCCCTTTTGATTCAAACAAGGCCCCGTGATCACTGGCTGTGGCCACGCCTTTATGCTAATGAGGGACAAACATGGTCAGCCCAAAATCCCCATTAAATTCACCCCAAAATCCTGCTCAGATCCCCCTAAACCGCTCAGGGACACCCAAAATCCCCCAAATTCACCCCAAAATCCACTTCAGATCCCTCTAAACCCCTCCGGGATCCCCAAAATCTCCCAAATTCACCCCAAAATCCACTTCAGGTGCCCCTAAACCCCTCAGGGATCCCCAAAATCCACCAAATTCACCCCACAATCCCCCATATTCTACCTGGGACCCCCATCATCCCCTACATATCCCCCCAAAGCCCTCAGATCGCCTCACAACCCACTGCGTTAGCGCCACCTAGTGGCCGGGAGGTCTCAGTGCCTGCCGGGCTAGAGCCAGGCCGAGCAGGAGCTGCGCATGCGCCGCCTGCTGGGGGAGGAGTCGCCCGTCAGGCCGCGCCCCTGGGCATGGCCCACGGCCGCTATGCAAATGAGGCGGCCTTAGATGGGAAAATGAGCAACTATGGAAAAGATGGCTGAAAATGGAGGAAAATGCGGTTTTTAGGGGGGAAAAGGGGGATCTGGGGGCAGTTTGGGGGGATTTGGGGAAAATTGGGGCAGTTCTGGGTCATTTTGGGGACTTTTTTGGGAAGTTTTGGGTCATTTTTGGTCTTTTGGAGGGCTTGGGGAAACACTTGATGCAAATGATGGAAATGCGATTAATTAACGCTGATGGACTCTGCTTTTCATGCAATTGAAGTTTATTGCAAGGGAATGAATAAGATTTAATTGAATCACGCCTGTATTTATGCAAAAAAATGATGAATATTCACCGACTATACGCAAATGAGGTTGGAGTGTGGATGTTGGTGTTAGGCCACGCCCCTTTTGATTCAAAAAAGGCCCCGTGATCACTGGGTGTGGCCACGCCCTTTATGCTAATCAGGGACAAATATGTGGTCAGCCCAAAACCCCACAACTTCACCCCAAAATCCTGCTCAGATCCTTCTAAACCCCTCAGGGACCCCCAAAATCCCCCAATTTCACCCCAAAATCCACTTCAGATCCCCCTAAACCGCTCAGGGACACCCAAAATCCCCCAAATTCACCCCAAAATCCACTTCAGGTGCCCCTAAACCCCTCAGGGATCCCCAAAATCCACCAAATTCACCCCACAATCCCCCATATTCTACCTGGGACCCCCATCATCCCCTACATTTCCCCCAAAAGCCCTCAGATCGCCTCAAAACCCCCTGCGTTAGCGCCACCTAGTGGCCGGGAGGTCTCAGTGCCTGCCGGGCTAGAGCCAGGCCGAGCAGGAGCTGCGCATGCGCCGCCTGCTGGGGTTGGAGTCGCCCGTCAGGCCACGGCCCTGGGGGCGGGGCCGCGGCCGCTATGCAAATGAGGCGGCCTTAGATGGGAAAAATGACCAACTATGGAGAAGATGGCTGAAAATGGAGGAAAATGCGGTTTTTAGGGGGGAAAAGGGGGATCTGGGGGCAGTTTGGGGGGATTTAGGGAAAATTGGGGCAGTTCTGGGTCATTTTGGGGACTTTTTGGGGAAGTTTTGGGTCATTTTGTGTCTTTTGGAGGGCTTGGAGAAACACTTCATGCAAATGATGGAAATGCGATTAATTAACGCTGATGGACTCCTTGCTTTCATGCAAATGGTGCTTATTGCAGCGGGAAATGAATAAGATTTAATTGAATCACTTGTATTTATGCAAAATGATGAATATTCTCCTAATTATACGCAAATGAGGTTGGAGTCTGATGTTGGTGTTAGGCCACGCCCCTTTGATTCAAAACAAGGCCCCCGTGGATCACTGCGGCTACCTTATGTGCTAATCAGGCCATGGTCAGCCCAAAACCCCCCAAATTCACCCCAAAATCCTGCTCAGATCCTTCTAAACCCCTCAAGGACCCCCAAAATCCCCTAAATTCACCCAAAAATCCACTTCAGATCCCCTAAACCCCTCAGGGACACCCAAAATCCCCCAAATTCACCCCCAAAATCCACTTCAGGTGCCCCTAAACCCCTCAGGGATCCCCAAAATCCACCAAATTCACCCCACAATCCCCCATATTCTACCTGGGACCCCCATCATCCCCTCCATTTCCCCCCAAAGCCCTCAGATCGCCTCAAAACCCACTGCGTTAGCGCCACCTAGTGGCCAGGAGGTCTCAGTGCCTGCCGGGCTAGAGCCAGGCCGAACAGGAGCTGCGCATGCGCCGCCTGCTGGGAGTGAGTCGCTCCGTCAGCCACGCCCCTGGTGGGGCCACACGGGTGCAAAATGAGGCGTCTTAGATGGGAAAAAAAAAAAATGAGCAAATATGGAAAAGATGGCTGAAATGGAGGAAAATAAGTGGTTTTAGAGGGGAAACGGGGATCTGGGGGCAGTTTTGGGGATTTGGGGGAAAATTGGGGCAGTTCAAAGGTCATTTTAGGGGACTTTTGGGGAAGTTTTGGGTCATTTTGGGTCTTTGGGAGGGCTTGGGGAAACACTTGATGCAAATGATGGAAATGCGATTAATTAACGCCGATGGACTCTGCTTTTCATGCAAATAAAGTTTATTGCAAGGGAATGAATAAGATTTAATTGAATCACGCCTGTATTTATGCCAAAAAATGATGAATATTCACCGACTATACGCAAATGAGGTTGGAGGGTGGATGTTGGTGTTAGGCCACGCCCCTTTTGATTCAAACAAGGCCCCGTGATCACTGGGTGTGGCCACGCCCTTTATGCTAATCAGGGACAAATATGGTCAGCCCAAAACCCCCCCAACTTCACCCCAAAATCCTGCTCAGATCCTTCTAAACCCCTCAGGGACCCCCAAAATCCCCCAAATTCACCCCAAAATCCACTTCAGGTGCCCCTAAACCCCTCAGGGACACCCAAAATCCCCCAAATTCACCCTAAAATCCACTTCAGGTGCCCCTAAACCCCTCAGGGATCCCCAAAATCTACCAAATTCACCCCACAATCCCCCATATTCTACCTGGGACCCCCATCATCCACTACATTTCCCCCCAAAACCCTCAGATCGCCTCAAAACCCACTGCGTTAGCGCCACCTAGTGGCCGGGAGGTCTCAGTGCCTGCCGGGCTAGAGCCAGGCCGAGCAGGAGCTGCGCATGCGCCGCCTGCTGGGGGAGGAGTCGTCCGTCAGGCCACGCCCCTGGGGGCGGGGCCGCGGCCGCTATGCAAATGAGGCGGCCTTAGATGGGAAAAATGAGCAAGTATGGAAAAGATGGCTGAAAATGGCGGAAAATGCGTTTTTTAGGGGGGAAAAGGGGGATCTGGGGGCAGTTTGGGGGGATTTGGGGAAAATTGGGGCAGTTCTGGGTCATTTTGGGGACTTTTTGGTGAAGTTTTGGGTCATTTTGGGTCTTTTGGAGGGCTTGGGGAAACACTTGATGCAAATGATGGAAATGCGATTAATTAACGCTGATGGACTCTGCTTTTCATGCAAATGAAGTTTATTGCAAGGGAATGAATAAGATTTAATTGAATCACGCCTGTATTTATGCAAAAAATGATGAATATTCACCGACTAGACGCAAATGAGGTTGGAGTGTGGATGTTGGTGTTAGGCCACGCCCCTTTTGATTCAAACAAGGCCCCGTGATCACTGGGTGTGGCCACGCCCTTTATGCTAATCAGGGACAAATATGGTCAGCCCAAAACCCCCAGAATTCACCCCAAAATCCTGCTCAGATCCTTCTAAACCCATCACGGACCCCCAAAATCCCCCAAATTCACCCCAAAATCCACTTCAGATCCCCCTAAACCGCTCAGGGACACCCAAAATCCCCCAAATTCACCCCAAAATCCACTTCAGGTGCCCCTAAACCCCTCAGGGATCCCCAAAATCCACCAAATTCACCCCACAATCCCCCATATTCTATCTGGGACCCCCATCATCCCCTACATTTCCCCCCAAAGCCCTCAGATCGCCTCAAACCCCACTGCGTTTGCGCCACCTAGTGGCCGGGAGGTCTCAGTGCCTGCCGGGCTAGAGCCAGGCCGAGCAGGAGCTGCGCATGCGCCGCCTGCTGGGGGAGCAGTCGCCCGTCAGGCCACGCCCCTGGGGGCGGGGCCGCGGCCGCCATGCAAATGAGGCGGCCGGAGATGGGGAAAATATAAATATGGAAAAGATGGCTTGAAAAATGGATATAAAAATGCGTTTTAGGGGGAAAAGGGGGGATCTGGGGAAGTTTGGGGAGTTTGGGGGAAAATTGGGGCAGTTCTGGGTCATTTTGGGGACTTTTTGGGGAAGTTTTGGGTCATTTTGGGTCTTTTGGAGGGCTTGGGGAAACACTTGATGCAAATGATGGAAATGCAATGAATTAACGTTGATGGACTCTGCTTTTCACGCAAATGAAGTTTATTGCAAGGGAATGAATAAGATTTAATTGAATCACGCCTGTATTTATGCAAAAAAATGATGAATATTCACCGACTAGACGCAAATGAGGTTGGAGTGTGTATGTTGGTGTTAGGCCACGCCCCTTTTGATTCAAACAAGGCCCCGTGATCACTGGCTGTGGCCACGCCCTTTATGCTAATCAGGGACAAACATGGTCAGCCCAAAATCCCCATTCAATTCACCCCAAAATCCTGCTCAGATCCGTCTAAACTCCTCAAGGACCCCCAAAATCCCCCAAATTCACCCCAAAATCCACTTCAGGTGCCCCTAAACTCCTCAGGGATCCCCAAAATCCACCAAATTCACCCCAAAATTCACCCCATATTCTACCTGGGACCCCTATCATCCCCTACATTTCCCCCCAAAGCACTCAGATCGCCTCAAAACCCACTGCGTTAGCGCCACCTAGTGGCCGGGAGGTCTCAGTGTCTGCCGGGCTAGAGCCCGGCCGAGCAGGAGCTGCGCATGCGCCGCCTGCTGGGGGAGGAGTCGCCCGTCAGGCCACGCCCCTGGGGGCGGGGCCGCGGCCGCTATGCAAATGAGGCGGCCTTAGATTGGGAAAATGAGCAACTATAGAAAAGATGGCTGAAAATGGAGGAAAATGCGGTTTTTAGGGGGGAAAAGGGAAATCTGGGGGCAGTTTGGGGGGATTTGGGGAAAATTGGGGCAGTTCTGGGCCATTTTGGGGACTTTTTGGGGAAGTTTTCGGTCATTTTGGGTCTTTTGGAGGGCTTGGGGAAACACTTGATGCAAATGATGGAAATGCGATTAATTAACGCTGATGGACTCTGCTTTTCATGCAAATGAAGTTTATTGCAAGGAAATTAATAAGATTGAATTGAATCACGCCTGTATTTATGCAAATAAATGATGAATATTCACCGACTATACGCAAATGAGGTTGGAGTGTGGATGTTGGTGCTAGGCCACACCCCTTTTGATTCAAAGAAGGCGCCGTGACCACTGGGCGTGGCCACGCCCTTTATGCTAATCGGACAAATATGGTCAGCCCAAAATTTCCCCATTAAATTCACCCCAAAATCTCTGCTCAGATCCTTCTAAACCCCTCAGGACCCCCAAAATCCCCCAAATTCACCCCAAAAATCACACTCAGATCTCCCCTAAACCGCTCGGACACCCAAAATCCCCCAAATTCACCCCAAAATCCACTTCAGGTGCCCCTAAACCCCTCAGGGATCCCCAAAATCCACCAAATTCACCCACAATCCCCCATATTCTACCTGGGACCCCCATCATCCCCTACATTTCCCCCCAAAGCCCTCAGATCGCCTCAAAACCCACTGCGTTAGCGCCACCTAGTGGCCGGGTGGTCTCAGTGCCTGCCGGGCTAGAGCCAGGCCGAGCAAGAGATGCGCATGCGCCGCCTGCTGGGGGAGGAGTCGCCCGTCAGGCCACGCTCCTGGGGGCGGGGTCACGACCGCTATGCAAATGAGGCGGCCTTAGATGGGAAAAATGACCAACTATGGAAAAGATGGCTGAAAATGGAGGAAAAGGCGGTTTTTATAGGGGAAACGGGGGATCTGGGGGCAGTTTGGGGGGATTTGGAGAAAATTGGGGCAGTTCTGGGTCATTTTGGGGACTTTTTGGGGAAGTTTTGGGTCATTTTGGGTCTTTTGGAGGGCTTGGGGAAACACTTGATGCAAATGATGGAAATGCGATTAATTAACGCTGATGGACTCTGCTTTTCATGCAAATGAAGTTTATTGCAAGGGAATTAATAAGATTTAATTGAATCACGCCTGTATTTATGCAAAAAAATGATGAATATTCTCCGACTATTCGCAAATGAGGTTGGAGTGTGGATGTTGGTGTTAGGCCACGCCCCTTTTGATTCAAACAAGGCCCCGTGATCACTGGGTGTGGCCACGCCCTTTATGCTAATCAGGGACAAATATGGTCAGCCCAAAACCCCCCAACTTCACCCCAAAAATCCTGCTCAGATCCTTCTAAACCCCTCAGGGACCCCCAAAATCCCCCAAATTCACCCCAAAATCCACTTCAGATCCCCCTAAACCGCTCAGGGACCCCCAAAATCCCCCAAATTCACTACGAAATCCACTTCAGGTGCCCCTAAACCCCTCAGGGATCCCCAAAATCCACCAAATTCACCCCACAATCCCCCATATTCTACCTGGACCCTCCATCATCCCTTACATTTCCCCCCAAAGCCCTCAGATCGCCTCAAAACCCACTGCGTGAGCGCCACCTAGTGGCCGGAGTCTCAGTGCCTGCCGGGCTAGAGCCAGGCCGAGCAGGAGCTGCGCATTCGCCGCCTGCTTGGGGAGGAGTCGCCCGTCAGGCCACGGCCCTGAAGGCGGGGCCGCGGCCGCTATGCAAATGAGGCGGCCTTAGATGGGAAAAATGACCAAATATGGAAAAGATGGCTGAAAATGGAGGAAAATGCGGTTTTTAGGGGGAAAAGGGGGGATCTGGGGGCAGTTTGGGGGGATTTGGGGAAAATTGGGGCAGTTCTGGGTCATTTTGGGGACTTTTTGGGGAAGTTTTGGGTCATTTTGGGTCTTTCGGAGGGCTTGGGGAAACACTTGATGCAAATGATGAAAATGGGATTAATTAACGCTGATGGACTCTGCTTTTCATGCAAATGAAGTTTATTGCAAGGGAATGAATAAGATTTAATTGAATCACGCCTGTATTTATGCAAATAAATGATGAATATTCACCGACTAGACGCAAATGAGGTTGGAGTGTGGATGTGGTGTTAGGCCACGCCCCTTTTGATTCAAACAAGGGCCCCGTGATCACTGGGTGTGGCCACGCCCTTTATGCTAATCAGGGACTAAATGATGGTCAGGCCCAAAATCCCCCAACTTCACCCCAAAATCCACTTCAGATCCCCCTAAACCGCTCAGGTACACCCAAAATCCCCCAAATTCACCCCAAAATCCACTTCAGTTGCCCCTAAACCCCTCAGGGATCCCCAAAATCCACCAAATTCACCCCACAATCCCCCATATTCTACCTGGAACCTCCATCATCCCCTACATTTCCCCCCAAAGCCTTCAGATCGCCTCAAAACCCACTGCGTTAGCGCCACCTAGTGGCCGGGAGGTCTCAGTGCCTGCCGGCTAGAGCCAGGCCGAGCAGGAGCTGCGCATGCGCCGCCTGCTGGGGGAGGAGTCGCCCGTCAGGCCACGCCCCTGGGGCGGGGCCGCGGACGCTATGCAAATGAGGCGGCCTTAGATGGGAAAAATGACCAACTATGGAAAAGATGGCTGAAAATGGAGGAAAATGCGGTTTTTAGGTGGGAAACGGGGGATCTGGGGGAAGTTTGGGGGGATTTGGGGAAAATTGGGGCAGTTCTGGGTCATTTTGGGGACTTTTTGGGGAAGTTTTGGGTCATTTTGAGTCTTTTGGAGGGCTTGGGGAACACTTGATGCAAATGATGGAAATGCGATTAATTAACGCTGATGGACTCTGCTTTTCATGCAAATGAAGTTTATTGCAAGGGAATGAATAAGATTTAATTGAATCACGCCTGTATTTATGCAAAAAAAATGATGAATATTCACCGACTAGACGCAAATGAGGTTGGAGTGTGGATGTTGGTGTTAGGCCACGCCCCTTTTGATTCAAACAAGGCCCCGTGATCACTGGGTGTGGCCACGCCCTTTATGCTAATCAGGGACAAATATGGTCAGCCCAAAACCCCCCAAATTCACCCCAAAAACCTGCTCAGATCCTTCTAAACCCCTCAGGGACCCCCAAAATCCCCAAATTCACCCCAAAATCCACTCAGGTGCCCCTAAACCCCTCAGGTGATCCCCAAAATCCACCAAATTCCACCCCACAATCCCCCATATTCTACCTGGCGACCCCCATCATCCCCCTACATTTCCCCAAAGCCTCAGATCGCCTCAAAAACCCGAGCTCGCGTTAGCGCCACCTAGTGCCGGGGAGTCTCAGTGCCTGCCGGGCTAGAGCCAGGCCGAGGCAGAGCGCGCATGCGCCGCCTGCTGGGGAGGAAGTCGCCGCGTCCAGGCCACCCCCTGGGGAGCGGCCGCGGACCGCTATGCAAATGGAGGCGCCTATAGATTGGAAAATGACACTATAGAAAAGACGGCCTTGAACATTGGAGAAAATGCCGGTTTTTAGGGGGGAAAAGGAAATCTTGGGCAGATTTGGGAGATTTGGGGAAAATTGGGGCAGTTCTGGGTCATTTTGGGGACTTTTTGGGAAGTTTTGGGTCATTTTGGGTCTTTTGGAGGGCTTGGGGAAACACTTGATGCAAATGATGGAAATGCGATTAATTAACGCTGATGGACTCTGCTTTTCATGCAAAAGAAGTTTATTGCAAGGGAATGAATAAGATCTAATTGAATCACGCCTGTATTTATGCAAAAAAATGATGAATATTCACCGACTATACGCCAATGAGGTTGGAGTGTGGATGTTGGTGTTAGGCCACACCCCTTTTGATTCAAACAAGGCCCCGTGATCACTGGGTGTGGCCACGCCCTTTATGCTAATCAGGGACAAATATGGTCAGCCAAAAACCCCCCAACTTCCCCCCAAAATCCTGCTCAGATCCTTCTAAACCCCTCAGGGACCCCCAAAATCCCCCAAATTCACCCCAAAATCCACTTCAGATCCCCCTAAACCGCTCAGGGACACCCAAAATCCCCCAAATTCACCCCAAAATCCACTTCAGCTGCCCCTAAACCCCTCAGGGATCCCCAAAATCCACCAAATTCACCCCACAATCCCCCATATTCTACCTGGGACCTCCATCATCCCCTACATTTCCCCCCAAAGCCCTCAGATCGCCTCAAAACCCACTGCGTTAGCGCCACCTAGTGGCCGGGAGGTCTCAGTGCCTGCCGGGCTAGAGCCAAGCCGAGCAGGAGCTGCGCATGCGCCGCCTGCTGGGGGAGGAGTCGCCCGTCAGGCCACGCCCCTGGGGGCGGGGCCGCGGCCGCTATGCAAATGAGGCGCCTTAGATGGGAAAAATGAGCAACTATGGAAAAGATGGCTGAAAATGGAGGAAAATGCGGGTTTTAGGGGGGAAAAGGGGGATCTGGGGGCAGTTTGGGGGGATTTGGGGAAAATTGGGGCAGTTCTGGGTCATTTTGGGGACTTTTTGGGGAAGTTGTGGTCATTTTGGGTCTTTTGGAGGGCTTGGGGAAACACTTGATGCAAATGATGAAATGCGATTAATAACGCTGATGGACTTTCTGCTTTTCATGCAAATGAGTTTATTGCAAGGGAGCATGAATAAGATTCAATTGAATCACGCCTGTATTTATGCCAAAAAAATGAATTGAATATTCTCCCACTAGTACCAAATATGAGGTTGGAGAGTGTGGACTGTTAGGGTTAGGCCACGCCCCTTTTGATTCAAACAAGGCCCGTGATCACTGGGTGTGGCCACGCCCTTATTGCTAATCAGGGACAAATATGGTCCAGCCAAAACCCCACCAACTTTCACCCCAAAATCCTGCTCAGATCCGTCTAAACCCCTCAAGGACCCCCAAAATCCCCCAAATTCACCCCAAAATCCACTTCAGATCCCCTAAACCCCTCAGGGACACCCAAAATCCCCCAAATTCACCCCCAAAATCCACTTCAGGTGCCCCTAAACCCCTCAGGGATCCCCAAAATCCACCAAATTCACCCCATAATCCCCCATATTCTACCTGGGACCCCCATCATCCCCTACATTTCCTGCCAAAGCCCTCAGATCGCCTCAAAACCCACTGCGTTAGCGCCACCTAGTGGCCGGGAGGTCTCAGTGCCTGCCGGGCTAGAGCCAGGCCGAGCAGGAGCTGCGCATGCGCCGCCTGCTGGGGGAGGAGTCGCCCGTCAGGCCACAACCCTGGGGGCGGGGCCTGCGGCCGCTATGCAAATGAAGCGGCCTTTGATGGGAAAAATGACCAAATATGGAAAAGATGGCTGAAAATGGAGGAAAAGGCGGTTTTTATAGGGGAAACGGGGGATCTGGGGGCAGTTTGGGGGGATTTGGAGAAAATTGGGGCAGTTCTGGGCCATTTTGGGGACTTTTTGGGGAAGTTTTGGGTCATTTTGGGTCTTTTGGAGGGCTTGGGGAAACACTTGATGCAAATGAGGGAAATGCGATTAATTAACGCTGATGGACTCTGCTTTTCATGCAAATGAAGTTTATTGCAAGGGAATGAATAAGATCTAATTGAATCACGCCTGTATTTATGCAAAAAAAAGATGAATATTCACCGACTAGACGCAAATGAGGTTGGAGTGTGGATGTTGGTGTTAAGCCACGCCCCTTTTGATTCAAACAAGGCCCCGTGATCACGGGTGTGTCCAGCCTTTATTGCTAATCAGGGACAAATATGGTCAGCCCAAAACCCCCCAAATTCACCCCAAAATCCTGCTCAGATCCTTCTAAACCCCTCAGGGACCCCCAAAATCCCCCAAATTCACCCCAAAATCCACTTCAGATCCCTCTAAACCGCTCAGGGACACCCAAAATCCCCCAAATTCACCCCAAAATCCACTTCAGGTGCCCCTAAACCCCTCAGGGATCCCCAAAATCCACCAAATTCACCCCACAATCCCCCATATTCTACCTGGACCCTCCATCATCCCTTACATTTCCCCCCAAAGCCCTCAGATCGCCTCAAAACCCACTGCGTGAGCGCCACCTAGTGGCCGGGAGGTCTCAGTGCCTGCCGGGCTAGAGCCAGGCCGAGCAAGAGATGCGCATGCGCCGCCTGCTGGGGGAGGAGTCGCCCGTCAGGCCACGCCCCTGGGGGCGGGGCCGCGGCCGCTCTGCAAATGAGGCGGCCTTAGATGGGAAAAATGAGCAACTATGGAAAAGATGGCTGAAAATGGAGGAAAATGCGGTTTTTAGGGGGGAAAAGGGGGATCTGGGGGAAGTTTGGGGGGATTTGGGGAAAATTGGGGCAGTTCTGGGCCATTTTGGGGACTTTTTGGGGAAGTTTTAGGTCATTTTGGGGCTTTTGGAGGGCTTGGGGAAACACTTGATGCAAATGATGGAAATGCGATTAATTAACGCTGATGGACTCTGCTTTTCATGCAAATGAAGTTTATTGCAAGGGAATGAATAACATCTAATTGAATCATGCCTGTATTTATGCAAAAAAATGATGAATATTCACCGACTAGACGCAAATGAGGTTGGAGTGTGGATGTTGGTGTTAGGCCACGCCCCTTTTGATTCAAACAAGGCCTTGATGCTGGGTGTGGCCACGCCCTTTATATACAATCAGGGACAAATATGGTGTTAAAACCCCAACTTCACCCCAAAAATCCTGCCTTGGTCCCTTCTAAACCCCTCAGGGACCCCAAATCCCCCAAATTCACCCCAAAATCCCACTTCAGATCCCCCTGAGCCTCAGGGACACCCAAAATCCCCAAATTCACCCCAAAAGTCGCTTCAGGTGCCCCTAAACCCCTGGGGATTCCCCAGTCCACCAAATTCACCCCACAATCCCCCTTATTCTACCTGGGACCCCCATCATCCCCTACATGTCCCCCCAAAGCCCTCAGATCGCCTCAAAACCCACTGCGTTAGCGCCACCTAGTGGCCGGGAGGTCTCAGTGCCTGCCGGGCTAGAGCCAGGCCGAGCAGGAGCTGCGCATGCGCTGCCTGCTGGGGGAGGAGTCGCCCGTCAGGCCACGGCCCTGGGGGCGGGGCCGCGGCCGCTATGCAAATGAGGCAGCCTTAGATGGGAAAAATGACCAACTATGGAAAAGATGGCTGAAAATGGAGGAAAATGCGGTTTTTAGGGGGAAAAGGGGGATCTGGGGGCAGTTTGGGGGGATTTGGGGAAAATTGGGGCAGTTCTAGGTCATTTTGGGGACTTTTTGGGGAAGTTTTGGGTCATTTTGGGTCTTTTGGAGGGCTTGGGGAAACACTTGATGCAAATGATGGAAATGCGATTAATTAACGCTGATGGACTCTGCTTTTTATGCAAATGAAGTTTATTGCAAGGGAATGAATAAGATCTAATTGAATCACGCCTGTATTTATGCAAATAAATGATGAATATTCACCGGCTATAC
>JAVTVJ010004986.1:0-10420 GCA_034509425.1 Eopsaltria australis | reverse complement strand
AATGAATAAGATCTAATTTAATCACGCCTGTATTTATTCAAAAAAATGATGAATATTCACCGACTAGACGCAAATGAGGTTGGAGTGTGGATGTTGGTGTTAGGCCACGCCCCTTTTGATTCAAAGAAGGCCCCGTGATCACTGGGTGTGGCCACGCCCTTTATGCTAATCAGGGACAAATATGGTCAGCCCAAAATCCCCCCAAATTCACTCCAAAATCCTGCTCAGATCCTTCTAAACCCCTCAGGGACCCCCAAAATCCCCCAAATTCACCCCAAAATCCTGCTCAGATCCTTCTAAACCCTTCAGGGACCCCAAAAATCCCCCGAAATTCACCCCAAAATCCACTTCAGATCTCCCTAAACCTCTCTGGGACCCCCAAAATCCCCCAAATTCACCCCAAAATCCACTTCAGGTGCCCCTAAACCTCTCAGGGATCCCCAAATTCCACCAAATTCACCCCACAATTCCCCATATTCTACCTGGGACCCCCATCATCCCCTACATTTCCCCCCAAAGCCCTCAGATCGCCTCAAAACCCACTGCATTAGCGCCACCTAGTGGCCGGGAGGTCTCAGTGCCTGCCGGGCTAGAGCCAGGCCTAGCAGGAGCTGCGCATGCGCCGCCTGCTGGGGGAGGAGTCGCCCGTCAGGCCACGGCCCTGGGGGCGGGGCCGCGGCCGCTATGCAAATGAGGCGGCCTTAGATGGGAAAAATGACAAACTATGGAAAAGATGGCTGAAAATGGAGGAAAATGCGGTTTTTAGGGGGTAAAAGGGGGATCTGGGGCAGTTTGGGGGAATTTGGGGAAAATTGGGGCAGTTCTGGGTCATTTTGGGGAATTTTTGGGGAAGTTTTGGGTCATTTTGGGTCTTTTGGAGGGCTTGGGGAAACACTTGATGCAAATGATGGAAATGCCATTAATTAACGCTGATGGAGTCTGCTTTTCATGCAAATGAAGTTTATTGCAAGGAAATTAATAAGATTTAATTGAATCACGCCTGTATTTATGCAAATAAATGATGAATATTCACCGACTAGACGCAAATGAGGTTGGAGTGTGGATGTTGGTGTTAGGCCACGCCCCTTTTGATTCAAACAAGGCCCCGTGATCACTGGGTGTGGCCATTTCCTTTATGCTAATGAGGGACAAATATGGTCAGCCCAAAATCCCCATTAAATTCACCCCGAAATCCTGCTCAGATCCTTCTAAACCCACCAGGGACACCCAAAATCCCATAAATTCACCCCAAAATCCACTTCAGATCTCCCTAAACCCCTCAGGGACACCCAAAATCCCCCAAATTCACCCCAAAATCCTGCTCAGATCTCTCGAAACCCATCAGGGACACCCAAAATCGCCCAAATTCACCCCAAAATCCACTTCAGGTGCCCCTAAACCCCTCAGGGACCCCCAAAATCCCCCAAATTCACCACAAAATCCACTTCATGTGCCCCTAAACCCCTCAGGGATCCCCAAAATCCACCAAATTCACCCCACAATCCCCTACATTTCCCCCCAAAGCCCTTAGATCGCCTCAAAACCCACTGCGTTAGCGCCACCTAGTGGCCGGGAGGTCTCAGTGCCTGCCGGGCTAGAGCCAGGCCGAGCAGGAGCTGCGCATGCGCCGCCTGCTGGGGGAGGAGTCGCCCGTCAGGCCACGCCCCTGGGGGCGGGGCCGCGGCCGCTATGCAAATGAGGCGGCCTTAGATGGGAAAAATGAGCAAATATGGAAAGATGGCTGAAAATGGAGGAAAATGCGGTTTTTAGGGGGGAAAAGGGGGATCTGGGGGCAGTTTGGGGGATTTGGGGAAAATTGGGGCAGTTCTGGGTCATTTTGGGGACTTTTTGGGGAAGTTTTGGGTCATTTTGGGTCTTTTGGAGGGCTTTGGGAAACACTTGATGCAAATGATGGAAATGCGATTAATTAACGCTGATGGACTCTGCTTTTCATGCAAATGAAGTTTATTGCAAGGGAATGAATAAGATTTAATTGAATCACGCCTGTATTTATGCAAAAAAATGATGAATATTCACCGACTAGACGCACATGAGGCTGGAGTGTGGATGTTGGTGTTAGGCCACGCCCCTTTTGATTCAAACAAGGCCCCGTGATCACTGGCTGTGGCCACGCCCTTTATGCTAATGAGGAACAAATAAGGTCAGCCCAAAATCCCCATTAAATTCACCCCGAAATCCTGCTCAGATCCTTCTAAACCCACCAGGGACCCCCAAAATCCCATAAATTCACCCCAAAATCCACTTCAGATCTCCCTAAACCCCTCAGGGACACCCAAAATCCCCCAAATTCACCCCAAAATCCACTTCAGGTGACCCTAAACCCCTCAGGGATCCCCAAAATCCACCAAATTCACCCCACAATCCCCTACATTTCCCCCCAAAGCCCTTAGATTGCCTCAAAACCCACTGCGTTAGCGCCACCTAGTGGCCGGGAGGTCTCAGTGCCTGCCGGGCTAGAGCCAGGCCGAGCAGGAGCTGCGCATGCGCTGCCTGCTGGGGGAGAAGTCGCCCGTCAGGCCACGGCCCTGGGGGCGGGGCCGCGGCCGCTATGCAAATGAGGCGGCCTTAGATGGGAAAAATGACCAAATATGGAAACGATGGCTGAAAATGGAGGAAAATGCGGTTTTTAGGGGGGAAAAGGGGGATCTGGGGGCAGTTTGGGAGGATTTGGGGAAAATTGGGGCAGTTCTGGGTCATTTTGGGTCTTTTGGAGGGCTTGGGGAAACACTTGATGCAAATGATGGAAATGCGATTAATTAACGCTGATGGACTCTGCTTTTCATGCAAATGAAGTTTATTGTAAGGGAATGAATAAGATTTAATTGAATCACGCCTGTATTTATGCAAAAAAATGATGAATATTCACCGACTAGACGCAAATGAGGTTGGAGTGTGGATGTTGGTGTTAGGCCACGCCCCTTTGGATTCAAACAAGGCCCCGTGATCACTGGGTGTGGCCACGCCCTTTATGCTAATCAGGGACAAATATGGTCAGCCCAAAATCCCCATTAAATTCACCCCGAAATCCTGCTCAGATCCTTCTAAACCCCTCAGGGACCCCAAAAATCCCCCAAATTCACCCCAAAATCCGGCTCAGATCCTTCTAAACCGCTCAGGGACACCCGAGATCCCCCGAAATTCACCCCAAAATCCACTTCAGGTGCCCCTAAACCCCTCAGGGATCCCCAAAATCCACCAAATTCACCCCACAATCCCCCATATTCTACCTGGGACCCCCATCATCCCCTACATTTCCCCCAAAGCCCTCAGATCGCCTCAAAACCCACTGCGTTAGCGCCACCTAGTGGCCGGGAGGTCTCAGTGCCTGCCGGGCTAGAGCCAGGCCGAGCAGGAGCTGCGCATGCGCCGCCTGCTGGGGGAGGAGTCGCCCGTCAGGCCACGGCGCTGGGGGCGGGGCCGCGGCGGTTCCGCTATGGGCTAATTGAAGAGGGCGGCTCTTAGATGGGAAAAATGAGCCAAATATGGAAAAGATGGCTGAAATGGAGGAAAAGAAATGCGGTTGTTTAGAGGGGGGAAAGAAAGGGTATCTGGGGGAAGTTGGGGGATTTGGGGAAAATTGGGGGCAGTTTCTGGGTGATTTTTGGGGACTTTTTGGAGAAGTTTTGGGTCATTGTGCATCTTTTGGAGGGCTTGGGGAAACACAATGCAAATGATGGAAATGCGATTGATTAATGCTGATGGACTCCCCTTTTCATGCAAATGAAGTTTATTGCAAGGGAATGAATAGGATTTAATTGAATCACGCCTGTATTTATGCAAAAAAATGATGAATATTCACCGACTAGACGCAAATGAGGTTGGAGTGTGGATGTTGGTGTTAGGCCACGCCCCTTTTGATTCAAACAAGGCCCCGTGATCACTGGCTGTGGCCACGCCCTTTATGCTAATCAGGGACAAACATGGTCAGCCCAAATCCCCATTAAATTCACCCCAAAATCCTGCTCAGATCCTTCTAAACCCATCAGGGACCCCAAAATCCCCCAAATTCACCCCAAAATCCTGCTCAGATCCTTCTAAACCCCTCAGGGACACCCAAAATCCCCCAAATTCACCCCAAAATCCTGCTCAGATCCTTCTAAACCCATCAGGACCCAAAAATCCCACCAAAATTCCCCCACATCCCCCATATTCTGCCTGGACCCCATCATCCCTAATTCCCCCCAAAGCCCTCAGATCGCTCAAAACCCACAACTTGCGTTAGCGCCACCTTATGCGGGAGTCTCAGTGCCTGCCGGCTAACCAGGCGCAGGCTGCGCATGCGGCCGCTCGGCGGAGAGTCGCCTAGGCCGCCCTGGGGCCGCGGCCGCTATGCAAATGAGGCGGCCTTAGATGGAAAAATGAGCAAATATGGAAAAGATGGCTGAAGATGGAGGAAAATGAGGTTTTTAGGGGGGAAACGGGAAATCTGTGGGCAGTTTGGGGGGATTTGGGGAAAATTGGGGCAGTTCTGGGTCATTTTGGGGACTTTTTGGGGAAGTTTTGGGTCATTTTGCGTCTTTTGGAGGGCTTGGGGAAACACTTGATGCAAATGATGGAAATGCGATTAATTAACGCTGATGGACTCTTCTTTTCCATGAAATGACGTTTTATTGCAGGGAATGAATATATTAATAATCACGCATATTTATGCAAAAAATGATGAATATATCCACCCGACTATCGCAATGAGGTTGGATAGTGTGGATGTTGGTGTTTACGCCGCCCCTTTTATTCAACAAGGCCCCTGATCACCTGGGCTGTGGCACGCCCTTTTGCTAATAGGCGACAACATGCACCCAAATCCCCATTAAATTACCCCACAATCCTCTTCAGATCTTCTAAACCCCAAGGACACAAAATTCACCCAAATTACCCAATCCACTTCAGAATCACCACAAACCCTCAGGGACCCCCAAAATCCCCCAAATTCACCCCAAAATCCACTTCAGATCCCCCTAAACCGCTCAGGGACACCCAAAATCCCCCAAATTCACCCCAAAATCCACTTCAGGTGCCCCTAAACCCCTCAGGGATTCCCAAAATCCACCAAATTCACCCCACAATCCCCCATATTCTACCTGGGACCCCCATCATCCCCTACATTTCCCCCCAAAGCCCTCAGATCGCCTCAAAACCCACTGCGTTAGCGCCACCTAGTGGCCGGGAGGTCTCAGTGCCTGCCGGGCTAGAGCCAGCCCGAGCAGGAGCTGCGCATGCGCCGCCTGCTGGGGAGTCGCGCAGCCCACGCCCTGCGGTGCCAGCTGCCACTATAGCAATGAGGCGCCTTAGTGGAAAAATGAGCAATTGGAAAAGATGTGAAATGAGAAAATGCGGTTTTTATAGGGGAAACGGGGGATCTGGAAGCAGTTTGGGGGGATTTGGGGAAAATTGGGGCAGTTCTGGGTCATTTTGGGGACTTTTTGGGTCTTTTGGAGGGCTTGGGGAAACACTTGATGCAAATGATGGAAATGCGATTAATTAACGCTGATGGACTCTGCTTTTCATGCAAATGAAGTTTATTTCAAGGGAATGAATAACATCTAATTGAATCACGCCTGTATTTATGCAAAAAAATGATGAATATTCACCGACTAGACGCAAATGAGGTTGGAGTGTGGATGTTGGTGTTAGGCCACGCCCCTTTTGATTCAAAGAAGGCCCCGTGATCACTGGGTGTAGCCACGCCCTTTATGCTAATGAGGGACAAATATGGTCAGCCCAAAATCCCCCAAATTAACCCCAAAATCCTGCTCAGATCCTTCTAAACCCATTAGGGACCCCCAAAATCCCCCCAAATTCACCCCAAAATCCACTTCAGGTGCCCCTAAACCCCTCAGGGATCCCCAAAATCCACCAAATTTACCCCACAATCCCCCATATTCTACCTGGGACCCCCATCATCCCCTACATTTCCCCCCAAAGCCCTCAGATCGCCTCAAAACCCACTGCGTTAGCGCCACCTAGTGGCCGGGAGGTCTCAGTGCCTGCCGGGCTAGAGCCAGGCCGAGCAGGAGCTGCGCATGCGCCGCCTGCTGGGGCAGGAGTCGCCCGTCAGGCCACGCCCCTGGGGGCGGGGCCGCGGACGCTATGCAAATGAGGCGGCCTTAGATGGAAAAAAAAATGAGCAACTATGGAAAAGATGGCTGAAAATGGAGGAAAATGCGGTTTTTAGGGGGAAACGGGGGATCTGGGGGCAGTTTGGGGGGATTTGGGGAAAATTGGGGCAGTTCTGGGTCATTTTGGGGACTTTTTGGAGAAGTTTTGGGTCATTTTGGGTCTTTTGGAGGGCTTGGGGAAAGACAATGCAAATGATGGAAATGCGATTGATTAATGCTGATGGACTCTGCTTTTCATGCAAATGAAGTTTATTGCAAGGGAATGAATAAGATTTAATTGAATCACGCCTGTATTTATGCAAATAAATGATGAATATTCACCGACTAGACGCAAATGAGGTTGGAGTGTGGATGTTGGTGTTAGGCCACGCCCCTTTTGATTCAAACAAGGCCCCGTGATCACTGGGTGTGGCCACGCCCTTTATGCTAATCAGGGACAAATATGGTCAGCCCAAAATCCCCATTAAAATCACCCCAAAATCCTGCTCAGATCCGTCTAAACCCCTCAAGGACACCCAAAATCCCCCAAATTCACCCCAAAATCCACTTCAGATCCCCCTAAGACCCTCAGGGACCCCCAAAATTCCCCCAAATTCACCCCAAAATCCACTTCAGGTGCCGCTAAACCCCTCAGGGATCCCCAAAATCCACCAAATTCACCCCACAATCCCCAATATTCTACCTGGGACCCCCATCATCCCCTACATTTCCCCCCAAAGCCCTCAGATCGCCTCAAAACCCACTGCGTTAGCGCCACCTAGTGGCCGGGAGGTCTCAGGACTGGCCGGCTAGAGCCAGGCCGAGCAGGAGCTGGCATGCGCCGCTGCTGGAGAGCGCCCGTCAGCCACACCCCCTGGGGCGTTTGCCGCGCTTGACTATCAAATGACGCCTTAGATGGGAAAAATGAGCAAATATGGAAAAGATGGCTGAAAATGGAGGAAAATGCTGTTTTTAGGAGGGAAAAGGGGGATCTGGGGGCAGTTTGGGGGGATTTGGGGAAAATTGGGGCAGTTCTGGGTCATTTTGGGGACTTTTTGGAGAAGTTTTGGGTCATTTTGCGTCTTTTGGAGGGCTTGGGGAAACACAATGCAAATGATGGAAATGCGATTGATTAATGCTGATGAACTCCGCTTTTCATGCAAATGAAGTTTATTGCAAGGGAATGAATAAGATTTAATTGAATCACGCCTGTATTTATGCAAAATATGATGAATATTCACCGACTATACGCAAATGAGGTTGGAGTGTGGATGTTGGTGTTAGGCCACGCCCCTTTTGATTCAAACAAGGCCCCGTGATCACTGGCTGTGGCCACGCCCTTTATGCTAATCAGGGACAAACATGGTCAGGAAAAAATCCCCATTAAATTCACCCCAAAATCCTGCTCAGATCCTTCTAAACCATTCAGGGACCCCCAAAATCCCCCAAATTCACCCCAAAATCAACTTCACATCCCCCTAAACCGCTCAGGGACACCCAAAATCCCCGAAATTCACCCCAAAATCCACTGCAGGTGCCCCTAAACCCCTCAGGGATCCCCAAAATCCACCAAATTCACCCCACAATCCCCCATATTCTACCTGGGACCCCCATCATCCCCTACATTTCCCCCAAAAGCCCTCAGATCGCCTCAAAACCCACTGCGTTAGCGCCACCTAGTGGCCGGGAGGTCTCAGTGACTGCCGGGCTAGAGCCAGGCCGAGCAGGAGCTGCGCATGCGCCGCCTGCTGGGGGAGGAGTCGCCCGTCAGGCCACGGCCCTGGGGGCGGGGCCGCGGCCGCTATGCAAATGAGCGGCCTTAGATGGGAAAAATGACCAAATATGGAAAAGATGGCTGAAAATGGAGGAAAATGCGGTTTTTAGGGGGAAAAGGGGGATCTGGGGGCAGTTTGGGGGGATTTGGGGAAAATTGGGGCAGTTCTGGGTCATTTTGGGGACTTTTTGGAGAAGTTTTGGGTCATTTTGGGTCATTTTGGAGGGCTTGGGGAAACACTTGATGCAAATGATGGAAATTCGATTAATTAACGCTGATGGACTCTGCTTTTCATGCAAATGAAGTTTATTGCAAGGGAATGAATAAGATTTAATTGAATCACGCCTGTATTTATGCAAATAATGATGAATATTCACCGACTAGACGCAAATGAGGTTGGAGTGTGGATGTTGGTGTTAGGCCACGCCCCTTTTGATTCAAACAAGGCCCCGTGATCACTGGGTGTGGCCACGCCCTTTATGCTAATCAGGGACAAATATGGTCAGCCCAAATCCCATAAATTCACCCAAAATCCTGCTCGATCCTTCATAAACCAATTCAGGACCCCCAAAATCCTCCAAATTCACCCCAAAATCCACTTCAGATCCCCCTAAACCGCTCAGGGACCCCCAAAATCCCCAAATTCACCCCAAAATCCACTTCAGGTGCCCCTAAACCCCTCAGGGATCCCCAAAATCCACCAAATTCACCCCACAATCCCCCATATTCTACCTGGGACCCCCATCATCCCCTACATATCCCCCCAAAGCCCTCAGATCGCCTCAAAACCCACTGCATTAGCGCCACCTAGTGGCCGGGAGGTCTCAGTGCCTGCCGGGCTAGAGCCAGGCCGAGCAGGAGCTGCGCATGCGCCGCCTGCTGGGGGAGGAGTCGCCCGTCAGGCCACGCCCCTGGGGGCGGGGCCGCGGCCGCTATGCAAATGACGCGGCCTTAGATGGGAAAAATGAGCAAATATGGAAAAGATGGCTGAAAATGGAGGAAAATGCGGTTTTTATAGGGGAAACGGGGGATCTGGGGGCAGTTTGGGGGGATTTGGGGAAAATTGGGGCAGTTCTGGGTCATTTTGGGGACGTTTTGGGGAAGTTTTGGGTCATTTTGGGTCTTTTGGAGGGCTTGGGGGAACCCTTGATGCAAATGATGGAAATGCGATGAATTAACGCTGATGGACTCTGCTTTCCATGCAAATGAAGTTTATTGCAAGGGAATGAATAAGATTTAATTGAATCACGCCTATATTTATGCAAATAAATGATGAATATTCACCGACTATACGCAAATGAGGTTGGAGTGTGGATGTTGGTGTTAGGCCACGCCCCTTTTGATTCAAACAAGGCCCCGTGATCACTGGGTGTGGCCACGCCTTTTATGCTAATCAGGGACAAATATGGTCAGCCCAAAACCCCCAACTTCACCCCAAAATCCTGCTCAGATCTCCCTAAACCCCTCAGGGACCCCCAAAATCCCCCAAATTCACCCCAAAATCCACTTCAGATCCCCCTAAACCGCTCAGGGACACCCAAAATCCCCCAAATTCACCCCCAAATCCACTTCAGGTGCCCCTAAACCCCTCCGGGATCCCCCAAATCCACCAAATTCACCCCACAATCCCCCATATTCTACCTGGGACCCCCATCATCCCCTACATTTTCCCCCAAAGCCCTCAGATCGCCTCAAAACCCACTGCGTTATCGCCACCTAGTGGCCGGGAGGTCTCAGTGCCTGCCGGGCTAGAGCCAGGCCAAGCAGGAGCTGCGCATGCGCCGCCTGCTGGGGGAGGAGTCGCCCGTCAGGCCACGGCCCTGGGGGCGGGGCCGCGGCCGCTATGCAAATGAGGCGGCCTTTAGATGGGAAAAATGACCAAATATGGAAAAGATGGCTGAAATTGGAGGAAAATGCGGTTTTTAGGGGGGAAAAGGGGGATCTGGGGGCAGTTTGGGGGGATTTGGGGAAAATTGGGGCAGTTCTGGGTCATTTTGGGGACTTTTTGGGAAAGTTTTGGCGCTCATTTGTGTTTTTAGGCTTGGAGAACACTTTGATGCAAATGATGTAAAATGCGATTATTAACACTGATGACTTTGCTTTATGCAATAGAAGTTCTATGCAAGGGACTGAATAGATTTAATGAACTATCACGCCTGTATTTATGCAAATAAAGTGATGAATATTCACCGACTATACGCAAATGAGGTTGGAGTGTGGATGTTGGTGTTAGGCCACGCCCCTTTTGATTCAAACAAGGGCCCGTGATCACTGGCTGTGGCCACGCCCTTTATGCTAATCAGGGACAAATATGGTCAGGGACCCCTAAAATCCCCCAAATTCACCCCAAAATCCACTTCAGAACACCAAAAACCCCTCAGGGACGCCCAAAATCTCCCAAATTCACCCCAAAATCCACTTCAGACCCCCCTAGACCCCTCAGGGATCCACAAAATCCCCCAAATTCACCCTAAAATCCACTTCAGATACCCCTAAACCCATAGGGGATTCCCAAAATCCCCAATCACCC
>JAVTVJ010004983.1:0-14915 GCA_034509425.1 Eopsaltria australis | reverse complement strand
ATATCCCAAAAAAGACTCAAGAAGGGCCCATAAATGACCCAAAAAATGGCAACGATATGCCCCCGAATATGGCCCCAAAATTGGCCAAGAAATGGCCCCGAAAATGAATCAGAAATGGCCCCGAAAATGACCAAAAAAAGACCCAAGAATGGGCCCAAATGGCTCCGAAGGTGGCCCCAAAAATGAACCCCAAAGTGGCCCCAAAATAGTCCAAAATTGACAAAAAAATGGCCCCATAAGTGGTCCAAAAATGACCCAAAAATTGGCCCAAAAGTGACCCAAAAATGGCCGCAAAATGGCCGCAAAATTGACAAAAAAATGGCCCCAGAAATGGTCCAAAAATAACCCAAAAATTGGCCCAAAAATGACCCCAAAATAGACCTTAACATTTATCCAAAAATGACCCAAAAATGGCCGTAAAATGGTGACAAAACTGGCCATAAAATGACCCAAAATTCACCCCAAAAATGACTCTAAAATGGCCTCAAAATTGACCAAAAATGGCCCAAAACAATGACCAAAAATAGCCTCATAAATGACCCAAAACTGGCCCAAAAATAACCCCAAAATTGGCTCAAAAATGGCCCAAAACTAGGCCTATAAATGGCCCAAAAATGACCCAAAAATGACCCAAAAATGGCCCCAAATTGACCCAAAACTGGCCCTAAAATTGACCAAAAAAATAAATCAAAAATGACCCAAAAATAGGCCCAGAATAGCCCCAAAAATGGCTCAAAAATTACCCAAAAATAGCCCTAAAAATCACCCCAAAATGGCCCAAAAATAGTCCCCTAAATGACCCAAAAATGGCCCTAAAATTACCCAAAAATGGCTCACAAATGACCGAAAGATAAACACAAAAATGACCCAAAATGATCCCAAAATAGCACCATAAATGGCCCCAAAAATGGCCCCAAGAATGGCCCTAAAAATGACCCAAAATTGGCCATAAAATGTTCTAAAATTTCCCCTATAAATGACCCCAAAAAAGGCTGAAAGTAGCCCCAAGAAATGACCTAAAAATGACCCAAAATGGCCCAAAAATTGCCCCAAAAATAGACCCTAAAAGGCCCCAAAAATAGCCCCTAAAAGGCCCCCAAAATGACCCAAAAATTGCCTAAAAATGACCCAAAAATGACCCAAAAATGGCCCCAAAATGGCCCTAAAAATGGCCTCCAAAATGAGCCAAAATGGGCCGTAAAATAACCCAAAATTCCGCCTCTAAATCACTGAAAAATAGGCCCAAAATAGCCCCAAAAAATGACCCAAAAATCACCCCAAAATGGCCCATAAATCGCCCAAAAATGACTCAAAAATTGACCCAAATACAGGCCCAAAAGCTCTCCGAAAATCACACAGAAATAGTCCTAAAACTAGACCCAAAAACGGCTCAAAAATGACCCAAAAAAGGCCCTAAAAGGGCCCCGAAAATGGCCCAAAAATGACCCAAAATAATTGGCTGTAAAATGATGCAAAACATCCCCAAAAATGACCCAGAAATGGCCCCAAATGGCTCCAAAAATGGCCCCGAACATGGCCTAAAAACATGGCTAAAAACTGCGATCCAAAAATGACGCAAAGATAAACATGGAAAATGACTCAAAAATAGCCCAAAAAATAGCCCCTAAAAGCGCCCCAACGCAACGCCAAAAAATGACCAAAAAATCCCGTCCATAAATGAGCCTAAAATGACGGTAAAAAGTTGCGACAAAAAATGGCCCAAAAAACTTAGACCCAAAATACCTCCAAAATATAACTGAAAATGACACAAAAAAGCTTAAAAATAGCCCCAAAAATGACCCAGAAATGGCCCAAAAATGACCCAAAAATAGCCCTAAAAATGACCAAAAACCAGCCCAAAAATGACCAAAAAAATATCCCAAAAAAGACTCAAGAAGGGCCCATAAATGACCCAAAAAATGGCAACGATATGCCCCCGAATATGGCCCAAAAATTGGCCAAGAAATTGCCCCGAAAATGAATCAGAAATGGCCCCGAAAATGACCAAAAAAAGACCCAAGAATGGGCCCAAAATGGCTCCGAAGGTGGCCCCAAAAATGAACCACAAAGTGGCCCCAAAATAGTCAAAAATTGACAAAAAAATGGCCCCATAAGTGGTCCAAAAATGACCCAAAAATTGGCCCAAAAGTGACCCAAAATGGCCGCAAAAATGGCCGCAAAATTGACAAAAAAATGGCCCCAGAAATGGTCCAAAAATAACCCAAAAATTGGCCCAAAAATGACCCCAAAATAGACCTTAAAATTTACCCAAAAATGACCCAAAAATGGCCGAAAAATGGTTACAAATCTGGCCATAAAATGACCAAAAATTCACCCCAAAAATGACTCTAAAATAGCCTCAAAATAACCCAAAAGTGGCCCAAAACAATGACCAAAAATAGCCTCATAAATGACCCAAAACTGGCCCAAAAATAACCCCAAAATTGGCTCAAAAATGGCCCAATAATAGCCCTAAAAATTGCCTCAAAAATGACCCAAAAATGGCCCCAACTTGACCCAAAACTGGCCCTAAAAATGACCAAAAAATGACTCAAAAGTGGGCCCAAAATGGCTCTGAAAATGGCCCTAAAAATGGCCTTAAAAATGACCCAAAAATAGGCCCAGAATAGCCCCAAAAGTGGCTCAAAAATTACCCAAAAATAGCCCTAAAAATCACCCCAAAATGGCCCAAAAATAGTCCCCTAAATGACCCAAAAATGGCCCTAAAAATACCCAAAAATGGCTCAAAAATGACCGAAAGATAAACACAAAAATGACCCAAAATGTTCCCAAAATAGCACCATAAATGGCCCCAAAAATGGCCCCAAAAATGGCCCCAAGAATGGCCCTAAAAATGACCCAAAATTGGCCATAAAAGGATCTAAAATTTCCCCTATAACTGACCCCAAAGAAGGCTCAAAATAGCCCCAAGAAATGACCTAAAAATGACCCAAAATGGCCCAAAACTTGCCCCAAAAATAGACCCTAAAAGGCCCCAAAAATAGCCCCTAAAAGGCCCCCAAAATGACCCAAAAATTGCCTAAAAATGACCCAAAAATGACCCCAAAATGGCCCATAAATCGCCCAAAAATGACTCAAAAATTGACCCAAATACAGGCCCAAAAGCTCTCCGAAAATCACCCAGAAATAGTCCTAAAACTAGACCCAAAAACGGCTCAAAAATGACCCAAAAGCCCATAAAAGGGCCCGAAAATGCAAAAATGACCAAAAATGGCTTGTAAAATGATGCAAACATCCCCCAAAATGACATAAATGGCCCAAATGACTCAGAAATGGCGCCCAACATGGCGCCAAAAATGGCCCCGAAAAATGGCCTAATAAAAAATGACCAATAAAAATGAGTTCAAAAAATACGCCAAAAATAACATGAAAATGACTCAAAAATAGTCCCAAAAATAGCTCCTAAAAGGCCCCAAGAACGACCAAAAAATGACAAAAAATCCCTCCATAAATGACCCAAAAATGACGTAAAAATTGGACAAAAAATGGCCCAAAAATAGACCCAAAATCCCTCCAAAAACAACCTGAAAATGACACAAAAAATGCTTAAAAATGGCCCCCAAAATGACCAAAAATGACCCAAAAATGACCCAAAACTAGCCCTAAAAATGACCAAAAAACAGCCCAAAAATGGCCAAAAAATATCCCAAAAAAGACTCAAGAAGGGCCCATAAATGACCCAAAACAAATGACAAACGCAATGCCCCCAATATGGCCACCAGAAATTGGCCAAGAAAGGGGCCCGAAAATGAATCACAGAACATGCCCTGAAAAATGACCAAAAAAGACCCAGAATGTGCCCAAAATGGCTCCGAAGGTGGCCAAAAATGAACCAAAATGGCCAAAATAGTTCCAAAAATGACAAAAAAATGGGCCAGAAATGGTCCACAAGTGACCCAAAAATTGGCCAAAAGTGACCAAAATGGCCGCAAATGGCCCCAAAATTGACAAAAAATGGCGCCCCAGAAATGGTCCAAAAATAAACCAGAATTACCCAAATGACCCCAAAATAGACCTTAACATTTATCCAAAAATGACCCAAAAATGGCCGTAAAATGGTTACAAAACTGGCCATAAAATGACCAAAAATTCACCCCAAAAATGACTCTAAAATGGCCTCAAAATTGACCAAAACTGGCCCAAAACAACGACCAAAAATAGCCTCATATATGACCCAAAATGGCCCAAAAATAGCCCCAAAATGGCCTCAAAAATGACCCAAAAATGGCCCCAAATTGACCCACAACTGGCCCTAAAAATGACCAAAAAATGACTCAAAATTGGGCCCAAAATGGCTCTGAAAATGGCCCTAAAAATGGCCTTAAAAATGACCCAAAAATAGGCCCAGAATAGCCCCAAAATGGCTCAAAAATTACCCAAAAATAGCCCTAAAAATCACCCCAAAATGGCCCAAAAATAGTGCCCTAAATGACACAAAAATGGCCCTAAAATTACCCCAAAATGGCTCAAAAATGACGGAAAGATAAACACAAAAATGACCCAAAATGATCCCAAAATAGCACCATAAATGGCCCCAAAAATGGCCCCAAGAATGGCCCTAAAAATGACTCAAAATTGGCCATAAAATGATCTAAAATTTCCCCTATAAATGACCCCAAACAAGGCTCGAAATAGCCCCAAGAAATGACCTAAAAATGACCCAAAATGGCCAAAAAATTGCCCAAAAAATAGACCCTAAAAGGCCCTAAAAATAGCCCCTAAAAGGCCCCCAAAATGGTCCAAAAATAACCCAAAAATTGGCCCAAAATTGACCCAAAAATAGCCCCAAAATGGCCCTAAAAATGGCCTCCAAAATGAGCCAAAATGGGCCGTAAAATAACCCAAAATTCCGCCTATAAATCACTGAAAAATAGCCCCAAAATAGCCCAAAAAATGACCCAAAAATCACCCCAAAATGGCCCATAAATCGCCCAAAAATGACTCAAAAATTGACCCAAATACGGGCCCAAAAGCTCTCCGAAAATCACCCAGAAATAGTCCTAAAACTAGACCCAAAAACAGCTCAAAAATGACCCAAAAAAGGCCCTAAAAGGGCCCCAAAAATGGCCCAAAAATGACCCAAAATTGGCTGTAAAATGATGCAAAACATCCCCAAAAATGACCCAGAAATGGCCCCAAATGACCCAGAAATGGCCCCAAATGGCTCCAAAAATGGCCCCGAAAATGGCCTAAAAAATGACCAAAAAATGGTCCAAAAATGACGCAAAAATAACATGAAAATGACTCAAAAATAGCCCCAAAAAATAGCCCCTAAAAGGCCCCATGAACGACCAAAAAATGACCAAAAAATCCCTCCATAAATGACCCAAAAATGACGTAAAAATTGGACAAAAAATGGCCCAAAAATAGACCAAAAATACCTCCAAAAATAACCTGAAAATGACACAAAAAAAGCTTAAAAATGGCCCCAAAATGACCAAAAATGACCCAAAAATGACCCAAAACAAGCCCTAAAAATGACCAAAAAAATATCCAAAAAAGGACTCAGACAGGGCCCAAAAATCTGACCAAAAAAATGACAACGAGTATGCCCCGCAAATATGGCCCCAAAGCTTGGCAAGAAATCGGCCCCGAAAATGGATCAGAAATGGCCCTTGAAAGACCAAAAAAAGACCCAAAGAATGGCCAAAATGGCTCCGATGTGGCCCCCAAAAAAATGACCCAAAAAATGGCCCCAAAAAGATAGTCCAAAATTGACAAAAAAATGGCCCAGGAAATGGCTCAAAGCAATGACCAAAAAATTGGCCCAAAAGTTACCCAAAAATGGCCGCAAAAATGGCCGCAAAATTGACAAAAAAATGGCCCCAGAAATGGTCCAAAAATAACCCAAAAATTGGCCCAAAAATGACCCCAAAATAGACCTTAACATTTATCCAAAAATGACCCAAAAATGGCCGTAAAATGGTTACAAAACTGGCCATAAAATGAACAAAAATTCACCCCAAAAAAGACTCTAAAATGGCCTCAAAATTGACCAAAAAATGGCCCCAGAAATGGTCCAAAAATAACCCAAAAATTGGCCCAAAAATGACCCCAAAATAGACCTTAAAATTTACCAAAAAATGACCCAAAAATGGCCGAAAAATGGTTACAAAACTGGCCATAAAATGACCAAAAATTCACCCCAAAAATGACTCTAAAATGGCCTCAAAATAACCCAAAAATGTCCCAAAACAATGACCAAAAATAGCCTCATAAATGACCCAAAACTGGCCCAAAAATAACCCCAAAATTGGCTCAAAAATGGCCCAATAATAGCCCCAAAATGGCCTCAAAAATGACCCAAAAATGGCCCCAAATTGACCCAAAACTGGCCCTAAAAATGACCAAAAAATGACTCAAAAGTGGGCCCAAAATGGCTCTGAAAATGGCCCTAAAAATGGCCTTAAAAATGACCCAAAAATGGGCCCAGAATAGCCCCAAAAATGGCTCAAAAATTACCCAAAAATAGCCCTAAAAATCACCCCAAAATGGCCCAAAAATAGTGCCCTAAATGACACAAAAATGGCCCTAAAATTACCCAAAAATGGCTCAAAAATGACGGAAAGATAAACACAAAAATGAACCAAAATGATCCCAAAATAGCACCATAAATGGCCCCAAAAATGGCCCCAAGAATGGCCCTAAAAATGACCCAAAATTGGCCATAAAAGGATCTAAAATTTCCCCTATAACTGACCCCAAAGAAGGCTCAAAATAGCCCCAAGAAATGACCTAAAAATGACTCAAAATGGCCCAAAAATTGCCCCAAAAATAGACCCTAAAAGGCCCCAAAAATAGCCCCTAAAAGGCCCCCAAAATGACCCAAAAATTGCCTAAAAATGACCCAAAAATGACCCAAAAATGACCCCAAAATGGCCCATAAATCGCCCAAAAATGACTCAAAAATTGACCCAAATACAGGCCCAAAAGCTCTCCAAAAATCACCCAGAAATAGTCCTAAAACTAGACCCAAAAACGGCTCAAAAATGACCCAAAAAAGGCCCTAAAAGGGCCCCAAAAATGGCCCAAAAATGACCCAAAATTGGCTGTAAAATGATGCAAAACATCCCCAAAAATGACCCAGAAATGGCCCCAAATGGCTCCAAAAATGGCCCCAAAAAAGGCCTAAAAAATGACCAAAAAATGGCCCAAAAAATGACGCAAAAATAACATGAAAATGACTCAAAAATAGCCCCAAAAATAGCCCCTAAAAGGCCATAAGAACGACCAAAAAATGACCAAAAAATCCCTCCATAAATGAGCCAAAAATGACGTAAAAATTGGACAAAAAATGGCCCAAAAAATAGACCCAAAATACCTCCAAAAATAACCTGAAAATGACACAAAAAAAGCTTCAAAATGGCCCCAAAAATGACCAAAAATGACCCAAAATGACCCAAAACTAGCCCAAAAATGGCCAAAAAATATCCCAAAAAAGACTCAAGAAGGGCCCAAAAATGACCCAAAAAATGACAACGATATGCCCCCAAATATGGCCCCAAAATTGGCCAAGAAATGGCCCCGAAAATGAATCAGAAATGGCCCTGAAAATGACCAAAAAAAGACCCAAGAATGGGCCCAAAATGGCTCCGAAGGTGGCCCCAAAAATGAACCCAAAAATGGCCCCAAAATAGTCCAAAATTGACAAAAAAATGGCCCCATAAATGGTCCAAAAATGACCCAAAAATTGGCCCAAAAGTGACCCAAAAATGGCCGCAAAAATAGCCCCAAAATTGACAAAAAAATGGCCCCAGAAATGGTCCAAAAATAACCCAGAAATTGGCCCAAAAATGACCCCAAAATAGACCTTAAAATTTACCCAAAAATGACCCAAAAATGGCCGAAAAATGGTTACAAAACTGGCCATAAAATGACCAAAAAATCACCCCAAAAATGACTCTAAAATGGCCTCAAAATTTACCGTTGGGTGAAAAAGTCAATATTGGACTTCAATGGGGACAAATTTCAGGATAAAAACGCCCCCGTTGGACCGAACCCCTACATTTTGGTCAATGGGGATGTATTTTTGGGATAAAAATGCCCCAGTTGTGTGGAAAAGCCAATGTTGGGTGAAGAAGTCAAGATTCAACATCAATGGGACAAATTTTGGGATAAAAACGCCCCCGTTGGACCAAAACCCAACATTTTAGCCAATGGGGATGAATTTTGATATAAAAATACTCCAATTGGATGGAAAAGTCAACGTTGAGTGGAAAACTCAATATTGGACCTCAATGGGGACGAATTTTGGGATAAAAACGCCCCCCTAGGACCAAACCCCATTTTGGTCAATGAGGATGAATTTTTGGAATAAAAGCCCCCCAATTGGGTGAAAAAGTCAATGTTGGATGGAAAAGTCAAGGTTGGAACTCGATAGGGATGAGTTTTGGGATAAAAACGATCCAATTGGACGGAAAAGTCATCTTTGGGTGGAAAAGCCAATATTAGCCTTCCATGGGGACAAATTTTGGGATAAAAACGCCCCAATTGGGTAGAAAAGTCAACGTCGGACATCAACGAGGATGGATTTGGAATAAAAATGCCCAGTTGGGTGGAAAGCCAACGCTGGGCCTCAAGGGGGATGGATTTTTGGATAAAAACACCCAGTTGGGTGGAAAAGTCAAGATTCAACATCAATGGGACAAATTTTGGGATAAAAAACCTCCTTTGACCAACCTAAGATTTTGGTCATGGGTAAGAATTTTGGGGTAAAAACTGCCTAATTGTATGGAAAGTCATGTTGGACCTCAATGGGGATGAATTTGGGGTAAACAGGCCCAGTTTGGGTGGAAAAGCTATATTGGGTGGAAAATCAAGATTCCAACATCAGTGGGACAAAATTTTGGGATAAATACGCCCCGTTGGACCAAACCCAACATTTTTCCATGGGGATGAATTTTGATATAAAAATGCTCCATTGGATGAAAAGTCTAACGTTGGGGGAAACTCATATTGGACCTCATGGGGACGATTTGGGATAAAAAGCCCCGTTGGACCAACCCAACATTTGGTCATGGGGAAGAATTTTTGGGATAAAAACGTCCCAATTGGGTGAAAAAGTCAACGTTGGATGGAAAAGTCAAGAATGGAACTCGACAGGGATGAGTTTTGGGATAAAAACGCTCCAATTGGACGGAAAAGTCAACGTTGGGTGGAAAAGCCAATATTGGACTTCAATGGGGACAAATTTTAGGATAAAAACGCCCCAATTGGGTAGAAAAGTCAACGTCGGACATCAACGAGGATGGATTTGGAATAAAAATGCCCAGTTGGTGGAAAAGCCAACGCTGGGCCTCAAGGGGGATGGATTTTTGGATAAAAACACCCAGTTGGGTGGAAAAGTCAAGATTCAACATCAATGGGACAAATTTCGGGATAAAAACGCTCCCTTTGGACCAAACCCCAAGATTTTGGTCAATGGGGAAGAATTTTGGGTTAAAAACTCCCTAATTGTATGGAAAAGTCAATGTTGGACCTCAATGGGGATGAATTTGGGGTAAAAAGGCCCAGTTGGGTGGAAAAGCCAATGTTGGGTGGAAAAGTCAAGGTTCAACATCAGTGGGACAAATTTTGGGATAAAAACGCCCCCGTTGGATCAAAACCCACGACTTTGGTCAATGGGGATGAATTTGGGGATAAAAATGCTCTAATTGGATGGAAAAGTCAAGGTTGGAACTCAACAGGGATGAGTTTCGGGATAAAAACGCTCTAATTGGATGATAAAGTCAGCGTTTGGTGAAAAAGTCAATATTGGACTTCAATGGGGACAAATTTCAGGATAAAAAGGCCCCCGTTGGACCAAAACCCAACATTTTGGTCAATGGGGATGAATTTTTGGGATAAAAATGCCCCAGTTGTGTGGAAAAGCCAATGTTGGGTGAAGAAGTCAAGACTCAACATCAATGGGACAAATTTTGGGATAAAAACGCCACCGTTGGACCAAAACCCAACATTTTGGCCAATGGGGATGAATTTTGGGATAAAAATGCTCTAATTGGATGGAAAAGTCAACGTTGGGTGGGAAACTCAATATTGGACCTCAAGGGAGACAAGTTTTGAGATAAAAACGCCCCCATCCCACCAAAACCCAACATTTTGGTCAATGGGGGTGAATTTTGGGATGAAAACGCCCCAATTGGGTGATAAAGTCAACGTTGGATGGAAAAGTCAAGGTTGGATCTCAACAGGGATGAGTTTTAAGATAAAAACGCTCCAATTGGACGGAAAATTCCACATTGGGTGGAAAAGCCAATATTGGACCTCAATGGGGACAAATTTCAGGATAAAAACGCCCCCGTTGGACCAAACCCAACATTTTGGTCAATAGGGATGAATTTTGGGATAAAAACACCCCAATTGGACGGAAAAGTCAATGTTGCGAGAAAAAGTCAATGTCCAACGTCAATGGGTCAAATTTTGGGTTAAAGACGCCCTCGTTGGTCCAAAACCCAACATTCTGGTCAATGGGGATGAATTTTTGGGGTAAAAACGCTCCAATTGGTCGGAAAAGTCAACATTGGGTGGAAAACTCAATATTGGACTTCAAGGGGGAAAAATTTTGGAATAAAAATGCCCCCGTTGGACCAAACTCCAAGACTTTGGTCAATGGGGAAGAATTTTGGGGTAAAAATGCTCCAATTGGGTAGAAAAGTCAAGGCTGGAACTCAACAAGGATGAATTTTGGGGAAAAAGGCCCAGTTGGGTGGGAAAGCCAATGTTGGGTGGAAAAGTCAATGTTCAATGTCAATGGGAAAAATTTTGGGATAAAAACGCCCCCGTTGGACCAACCCCCAAGACTTTGGTCAATGGGGATGATTTTTGGGATAAAAACGCTCCTGTTGGGTGAAAAAGTCAACGCTGGATGGAAAAGTCAAGGTTGGATCTCAACAGGGATGAGTTCTGGGATAAAAGCGCTCCAGTTGGATGGAAAAATCAACGTTGGATCTCAACAGGGATGAGTTTTAAGATACAAACGCTCCAATTGGATGGTAAAGCCAACGTTGGGTGAAAAAGTCAATATTGGACTTCAATGGGGACAAATTTCAGGATAAAAACGCCCCCGTTGGACCAAACCCCAACATTTTGGTCAATGGGGATGAATTTTTGGGATAAAAATGCCCCAGTTGTGTGGAAAAGCCAATGTTGGGTGAAGAAGTCAAGATTCCACATCAATGCGACAAATTTTGGGATAAAAACGCCCCCGTTGGACCAAAACCAAACATTTTTGCCAATGGGGATGAATTCGGGGATAAAAATACTCCAATTGGATGGAAAAGTCAACGTTGGGTGGAAAACTCAAAATTGGACCTCAATGGGGACGAATTTTGGGATAAAAACGCCCCCATCCCACTAAACCACAAGATTTTGGTCAATGGGGGTGAATTTTGGAATAAAAGCACCCCAATTGGGTGAAAAAGTCAACGTTGGATGGAAAAGTCAAGGTTGGAACTCAACAGGGATGAGTTTTGGGATAAAAGCGCTCCAATTGGATGGAAAAGTCAATGTTGGGTGAGAAAGTCAATGTTGGACCTCAACGGGGACAAATTTTGGGATAAAAACGCCCCCCTTGGACCAAACCGGAAGAGTTTGGTCAATGAGGATGAATTTTTGGGATAAAAACGTCCCAATTGGGTGAAAAAGTCAACGTTGGATGGAAAAGTCAAGGTTGGAACTCGACAGGGATGAGTTTTGGGATAAAAACGCTCCAATTGGACGGAAAAGTCAACTTTGGGTGGAAAAGCCAATATTGGACTTCCATGGGGAAAAATTTTAGGATAAAAACGTCCCAATTGGGTAGAAAAGTCAATGTCGGACATCAACGAGGATGGATTTGGAATAAAAATGCCCAGTTGGGTGGAAAAGCCAACGCTGGGCCTCAAGGGGGATGGATTTTTGGATAAAAACACCCAGTTGGGTGGAAAAGTCAAGATTCAACATCAATGGGACAAATTTCGGGATAAAAACGGTCCCTTTGGACCAAACCCCAAGATTTTGGTCAATGGGGAAGAATTTTGGGGTAAAAACTCCCTAATTGTATGGAAAAGTCAATGTTGGACCTCAATGGGGATGAATTTGGGGTAAAAAGGCCCAGTTGGGTGGAAAAGCCAATGTTGGGTGGAAAAGTCAAGGTTCAACATCAATGGGACAAATTTTGGGATAAAAACGCCCCGTTGGATCAAAACCCACGACTTTGGTCAATGGGGATGAATTTTGGGATAAAAATGCTCCAATTGGGTAGAAAAGTCAACGTTGGGCATCAATGAGGATGGATTTGTGATAAAAATGCCCCAATTGGGTGGAAAAGTCAGTGTTGGGTGGAAAGGTCAATGTTCAACATCAATGGGACAAATTTTGAGATAAAAACGCCCCCGTTGGACCAAACCCCAAGACTTTGGTCAATGGGGATGAATTTTGGGATAAAAACGCTCCATTTGGGTGAAAAAGTCAACGTTGGATAGAAAAGCCAAGGTTGGATCTCAACAGGGATGAGTTTTAAGATAAAAACGCTCCAATTGGATGGAAAAGTCAACGTTGGGTGGAAAACTCAATATAGGACCTCAATGGGGACAAATTTTGGGATAAAAACGCTCCCATCACACCAAAACCCAAGATTTTTGTCAATGGGGAAGAATTTTGGGGTAAAAACTGCCTAATTGCATGGAAAAGTCAATGTTGGACCTCAATGGGGATGAATTTGGGGTAAAAAGGCCCAATTGGGTGTAAAAGCCAATGTTGGGTGGAAAAGTCAAGGTTCAAAATCAATGGGACAAATTTTGGGATAAAACCGCCCCTGTTGGATCAAAACCCACGACTTTGGTCAATGGGGATTAATTGTGAGATAAAAATTCTCCAATTGGGTGAAAAAGTCAACGTTGGGTGGAAAACTCAATTTTGGACCTCAATAGGATAAATTTTGGGATAAAAACGCCCCCGTTGGACCAAAACCCAACATTTTGGCCAATGGGGATGAATTTTGAGATAAAAATGCTCCAGTTGGGTGAAAAAGTCAACGTTGGATGAAAAAGTCAAGGTTGGAACTCAACAGGGATGAGTTTTGGGATAAAAACGCTCCAATTGGACGGAAAAGTCAATGTTGGGTGAAAAAGTCAATGTTGGACCTCAACGGGGACAAATTTCGGGATAAAAACGCCCCCATTGGACCAAACCCCAACATTTTGGTCAATGGGGATGAATTTTTGGGATAAAAACGTCCCAATTGGGTGAAAAAGTCAACTTTGGATGGAAAAGTCAAGGTTGGAACTCGACAGGGATGAGTTTTGGGATAAAAACGCTCCAATTGGACGGAAAAGTCAGCTTTGGGTGGAAAAGACAATATTGGACTTCCATGGGGACAAATTTTATGATAAAAACACCCCAGTTGGGTAGAAAAGTCAACGTCTAACGTCAACGAGGATGGATTTGGAATAAAAATGCCCAGTTGAGTGGAAAAGCCAACACTGGGCCTCAAGGGGGATGGATTTTTGGATAAAAACACCCAGTTGGGTGGAAAAGTCAAGATTCAACATCAATGGGTCAAATTTTGGGATAAAAAAGCTCCCTTTGGACCAAACCCCAAGAGTTTGGTCAATGGGGAAGAATTTTGGGGAAACTGCCTAATTGTATGGAAAAGTCATGTTGGATCTCTGGGGATGATTTGGGGTAAAGGCCCAGTGGGTGGAACGCCAATGTTGGGTGGAAAAGTCAAGGTTCAACATCAATGGGACACATTTTGGGACAAAAACGCCCCCGTTGGATCAAAACCCACGACTTTGGTCAATGGGAATGAATTTGGGGATAAAAATGCTCCAATTGGGTAGAAAAGTCAACGTCGGGCATCTATGAGGATGGATTCGTGATAAAAATGCCCCAATTGGGTGGAAAAGTCAGTGTTGGGCGGAAAAGTCAAGGTTCAACATCAATGGGACACATTTTGGGACAAAAATGCCGCCGTTGGATCAAAACCCACGACTTTGGTCAATGGGAATGAATTTGGGGATAAAAATGCTCCAATTGGGTAGAAAAGTCAACGTCGGGCATCAATGAGGATGGATTCGTGATAAAAATGCCCCAATTGGGTGGAAAAGTCAGTGTTGGGTGGAAAAGTTAAGGTTCAACATCAATGGGACACATTTTGGGATAAAAACGCCCCCGTTGGATCAAAACCCACGACTTTGGTCAATGGGGATGAATTTTGGGATAAAAATGCTCCAATTGGGTGGAAAAGTCAACGTTGGGTGAAAAAGTCAATTTTGGACTTCAATGGGGAAAAATTTCAGGATAAAAACGCCCCCGTTGGACCAAACCCTCACATTTTGGTCAATGAGGATGAATTTTTGGGATAAAAATAACGCAATTGGGTGGAAAAGCCAATGTTGGGTGAAGAAGTCAAGATTCCACATCAATGGGAAAAATTTTGGGAAAAAAATGACCCCGTTGGACCAAAACCCAACATTTTGGCCAATGGGGATGTATTTTTGGGATAAAAATGCTCCAATTGGGTGAAAAAGTCAACGTTGGGTGGAAAACTCAATATTGGACCTCAATGGGTACAAATTTCAGAATAAAAACGCCCCCGTTGGACCAAAACCCAACATTTTGGCCAATGGGGATGAATTTTGGGATAAAAATGCTCCAATTGGGTGAAAAAGTCAACGTTGGATGGAAAAGTCAAGGTTGGAACTCAACAGGAATGAGTTTTGGGATAAAAGCGCTCCAATTGAATGGAAAAGTCAATGTTGGGTGTAAAAGTCAATGTTGGACCTCAACGGGGACAAATTTCGGGATAAAAACGCCCCCGTTGGACCAAACCCCAACATTTCGGTCAATGGGGATGAATTTTTGGGATAAAAACGTCCCAATTGGGTGAAAAAGTCAACTTTGGATGGAAAAGT